>CM066331.1:212612813-212655313 GCA_033807585.1 Hydrophis major | reverse complement strand
CGTCCATCTGCATTTATAAGACAAAGACCACTCTTTGGAAGATTTCAATGTAGAGATTTCAACATAGAGAAGTCCTACACTTAGGCAAGGAAAACTCAAAGGACACATATAGACTGGGTGAAACCAGGCTCAACAGCAGTAACTGTGAGAGAGATCTTGGAGTCTTAGTGGACAACCAGCTAAATAGGAGCCAATGATGTGCAGCTGCCGCCAAAAATGCTAATACAATCCTAAGTTGTATTAACAGAGGGATGCAATCGAGATCAAGTGAGGGACTAATACCACTCTATAAAGTATAAAGCATAACAAAGGATGTTCTTTCTGCACCAACTCAGGAAGCTCAAACTGCCCAAAAGGAGCTTCTGATCCAGTTCTACAGAGGAATGATGGAGTCTGTCATCTGCACCTCTATAACCGTCTGGTTTGGTTCTGCAACCCAACAGGTCAGACACAGACTCCAGAGGGTAATTCAGACTGCAGAAAAAACAATGGCTACCAACCTGCCTTCCATGGAGGACCTGCATCCTGCACGAGTCCAAAAGAGGGCTGTGAAAATATCTACAGACCCCTCACATCCTGGACATAAACTGTTTCAACTCCCACCCTCAAAACAACACTACAGAGCACTGCACACCAGAACAACTAGACACAAGGACAGTTTTTTCCCGAACGCCATCCCTCTGCTAAACAAATATTTCCCTCAACACTGTCCAACTATTTACAAAGTCTGCACTACTATTACTATTAATCTTCTCATCACTCCTTATCACCCATCCCCTCCCACTTGTGATTGTATGACTGTAACTTTGTGGCTTGTCTCCTTACGATTTATATGGACCATTTCCTAGTATGATTTGATTGCTTATTGTACCCTATGACTATTATTAAGTGTTGTACCTTATGATTTTTGACTCTTGACAAATGTATCTTTCCTTTTATGTACACTGAGAGCATTTATACTAAGACAAATTCCTTGTGTGTCCAATCACACTTGGCCAATAAAGAATTCTACTCTACTCTACTCTACTCTACTCTACTCTACTCTACTCTACTCTACTCTACTCTACTCTACTCTATTAAGCCTTAGTAAGACTACACCTAGAGTACTACATCCAGTTTTAGTCACCACACTATAAAAAAGATGTTCAGACTCGAGAAAAAGTGCAGAGAAGAGCAACCAGGATGATGAGGGGACTGGAGACTTAAAACATATGAGGAATGGTTGCAGAAACTGGGCCTGGCTAGACTAGGGGAGAGAAGGACCAGGGGAGACAAGAGAGCAGTGATTGCTCTCTATGCTATTCTATGCAATTCTATTCTAGTTTCTATTCTAGTTTCTAATCTATTTTCTATTCTTTTCTATTCTATTTTTAAAAAGGAAGGATCTAAAATTGAAAGAGAATAGGGATGTCAGAACGGAAGACTAAAACAGAAATACCATAGAAATATATAACTGTATAAATATTTAAAGTATGTATTTTATGCCATAAGATGTGTGACAACAAGGATTGTCAGGATGATTACACCACATCCAATGTTTTTAATAATTTACTTAATAAAGTTTGGTAAGAAAGAAAGAAAGAAAGAAAGAAAGAAAGAAAGAAAGAAAGAAAGAAAGAAAGAAAGAAAGAAAGAAAGAAAGAAAGAAAGAAAGAAAGAAAGAAAGAAATAGAGAGCTCTGTTTTCAAGGGGCCTTTCAACAAAAGCTCGCAGGATCCTCGCAAAGTTATTTTGTTCAAGCCGATCTGGATTCAGAAACGCTGTTCAAAGCAAAATGTCTGGGGTTTTTTTTTTTTCGTGTCTGGCTGTGCGTGATGTGCCTTCAGAAAACATCTGGCGCAGGCCTGTCATGTTGTATGAAAAAGAAATGAAATTGAAACAATCTAAAGTGTAATTGTCTCCAGGTGCTGGGCCGCACGTCAGACAGGACATAAAATGAGAAGGGACCCCACTCGACAGTGCTTGGTTGATGCCAGAAAACAAGAGAGATTTTTGCTTTTCATGAAACCATGACTAAACTTGGTTTTACTGGGAGGGGTGGGGGGGAGAAGGAGAGAAACAAACTTTAGCCTCGATATTCAACCTTCAGTACAGGGGTCTCCAACCTTGGCTCCTGGAAGCCTGGCAAAGCTGGCTGTGGAATTCTGGGAGTTGAAGTCCGCCAGGCTTCCAGGAGCCAAGGTTGGAGACCCCTGCTTCAGTAGAAAACGGTATCTCCAAATTGTTATGGAATGGGGCAGCTTTCTCAGCCAGAGACATTTGTTTTGATATTCCAAACTCTTTTTAAAACTTCCAGCCATCTTGTCCGTAGCTCTGGAATTTTCACGATAGTCCTTCCGTCCAAGAGCTAATTGGTAAAGTAGAATATTTGTAGCTTGGGGTTGAAATGATGGGGGGAGATCCTTGATTGTTTTCTTGGAGACATTTCAATCCAAGTGGCCTTCACGGCTCTCTAAAAAGGATGCAAATGACCAGGTGTCTGCAAGGAGTATCAATCCTTCTGTTCCCACCGTCCAAGTCAGAACCGAAGAAGCTTCTTGGATGAGAAGCGAAACGCCACAGAGAGGAAAGGGGTCAAGCTATTTTTGAAAGCCCCCAAAGGCCAGACAAGAAATAATGGATGGAAACTGGTCAAGGAGAGATTCAACCTGGAAATAAGGAGAAACTTTCTGACAGGGAGAGCAATCAACCCTTGGAACTGAAGTTGCCCTTGGAAGTTGTGGGACCTTCATCAGTTGAGACTTTCAAGAAGAGATTGGACTGCCATTTGTCAGAAATGAGATAGGGTCTCCCGCTTGGGTGAGGGGGGGGTTGGACTAGATGACCTATAAAGTCTCTTCCAACTCTGATTATCTGTTATCTGTTATCTGTCTTCAAAGAAAAACTAAGGAAGTCCAGTTGTCTCCTGAAAAAAGCACCTTTGGGACAGTGGTAGGATTCAAAAAATGTTACTACTGGTTCTGTGGGCGTGGCTTGGTGGGCAGAGCGTAGCCTGGTGGGCGTGGCAGGGGAAGGTTACTCCAAAATCCCCCTTCCCTCCCCACCGCACTAACCTGCTTTCCAGCTCTGATCTCCTGTGCAGGGCAACCAAAGAAGACCCAGCCAATCAGCTGGGACTCGGGAGGCGGAGAATAGATGGAGGCGGGGCCAGTCAGAGGTGGTCTTTGCTGGTTCTCTGAACTACTCAGAATTTCTGTTGCCGGTTCTCCAGAACTGGTCAGAACCGGCTGAATACCACCTCTGCTTTGGGTCAACTATCAGGGCTAGATTCAGCAGTCCATCTGAATTTCAAAGACAAAGGACGCTCTTGTGGAAGACAGCAAAGACCACATTTTATTTATTTATTTAATTTGTCAATTGTTTACAAGATAATAAGTGTATATGTAGTTATGAATACATGAAATGGGTACATATAACAAAAATAAAAGAAAAAATAAAAGAAACAATAGGACAGGGACGGTAGGCACATTGGTGTGCTTAAGCACGTCCCCTGCAGACCTCTTAGGAAAGGGGTGAGGTCCATAGGAGACAGTCTAAGGTTAAAGTTTTTGGGGTTTGGGGAAGAAAACACAGAGTCTGGTAGAGTATTCCAGACATTGACCACTCTGTTGTTGAAGTCGTATTTCCTGCAATCAAGTTTGGTGCAGTTTACCTTGAGTTTGTATCTATTGTTTGCTCTTGTGTTGTTAAGGTTGAAGCTGAAGTATTCATTGACAGGTAGGACATTGCAATGTATGATTTTATATACTATACTTAGATTGGACCGAAGGCAGCGTAGTTTTAGGTTTTCTAGGTCTAGAATTTCGAGTCTGGTGGCCTAAGGTCTTCCGCAACGAGTAGAGGAGTGGAGAACTCTTCTTGAGAAATATTTCTGGACTTTCTCAACGGTGTTTATATCAGATACGTAATGCGGGTTCCAGACTGATGAGCTGTATTTGAGTATTGATCTAGCAAATGTTTTGTATGCTCTGGTTAATAGCGTTATATTACCAGAGAAAAAGCTACGTAGGGTTAGGTTAACAACTCTTAATGCCTTTTTGGCTATGTAGTTACAGTGGGCTCCAGCACTTAGATCATTAGAGATGAGTCCTCCAAGGACCTTTACAGAGCTTGGATCAGAAAGGACCACTGGTTTGAAAGAGGGGGTCAAAGAGGCCACCTAGGTCAAAGTTGAACAGTCCTCCCTCCACAGAGGGAGAGGGATCTGACACATCTATGACCAGTCTACAACACAGTCCTTTCCGCAGTTCCAAGAAGGCTCCACACCCATTTGCACCACTCAGGTGCAACCTCCAAGAGGCCTCAATGACCCTCTAAAAGGACGCAAATGACCAGCTGTCTGCAAGGAGTATCAGTCCTTCCATCCCCCACCATCCAGTCAGAACTGAGGAAGCTTCTTGGATGAGAAGCGAAAGGTCTTCAGAAGAAAAAACAAGAAAGTCCAGTTGCCTCTTGGAAAAAAAAACTTTTTGGAGGACTGAGAATCTCCGTAGATGTTGAATAGAATGTGCAACGGGTTCAACCCTCTGAATAAATGGGGCGATCCGATGGCTTCTGCCTTTCGGGGAATCTGATGGGCTTTATTCCCTTTCAGTTTAACACAATGTTTCTCAACTTTGGTATACCTGCTTTTTGTGTCCTGATTAGTGTATGTTTGAGGACTTCATGGCAACGTGACAAAATGTAATTTATGTTTATTAATTTCTGGGCGAAGACCTGTTTAACTTGCATGTGTTTTCATCTTGTATTTTAAATTTTATATCCTATAGGATGCCTGATTCGAATTGTGAGGCTTCTGGCATGCATAAATAAACAAATAAATGCCTGGACACGATCTTATGACATAGTTATTTAATTATCTGGCATGTTTTTATTCGTTTATTTAAGGTATAAATTGCTTGTCAGCAGGGAGGTTTACAAACCTAACCTTCCACTGATGTAACCATGAAGTTGTGATGTTCCAGATGCCAGTGGCATAAACAGTCTTCAACAACATTGATTATTTAAATTCCTGCCTTGTGACTGTTGCTAATTTGTTGATGAATCTTAAATTGAGGGTTTCATTGCTGTTTGACTCGCCTAAATCTGGACCTGGATGCATATTAAATTGGGAAGTTATTTCTCTGTACCTTATTTCAAAGTTTTTCAAACTTCGCAACTTTAAGATGAGTGGACTTCCACTCCCAGAATTCCCTCAGCCAGCATGCTTTGAGACGGATACACTTCCACTCCCAGAATTCCCCAACCAAAATGCTTTGAGGTGGATGGACTTCCACTCCCAGAATCCCCCAACCAAAATGCTTTAAGATGGTTGGACTTCCACTCCCAGAATCCCCCAACCAAAATGCTTTAAGATGGTTGGACTTCCACTCCCAGAAATCCCCTGCCAGCTGGCTTTGAGGTGGGTGGACTTCAACTCAGCCAGAATGGGGAATTCTGGGAGTTGAAGTCCCTATGTCTTAAACCTTACCAAAGCTGAGAAACTTTGTGCTAAACTGAAAGGAAATAAAGCCCATCAGAGCCTGGAACTGCCATAATTGAACCCAATGGCCACAAGTGGCTATTTTGGCAGCGGAGAATTTCAGCCACCCTGGGAAATCTGACTCAAAGGAGAGGTAGGAGGATAAGTGCCTCTCCCCTCTGCAGTTCCCAAGCATTCCCAACCCACTTTTCCCAGAAAAGATCTGGAATTTTGTTCCCCTGGAGAATGATCGCATGTTGTCCTTCTCACCCTCCTTGCTCCCTCAAGAGAACCAGACCTGCAGCCGCATTAAGAGGCGCCCGGTGGCCTGGCCGTCAGATTCCCACACCTCTTTATTTAGCAAGCAAGCCAGAAATGGAAGCTGTACTCAAAGTACTGTATGTAGTCCTTGCTTTTCCTGGCATATGCATCAGGATCCTCTCCAAGCCCTGACCAAAAAAGCATTCTTATGTCATTGGAAGGTGCCGAGAATTCAACATTATCGGATGATATTTGTTGGCTATTCTAGATTTCTTCTTCTTCTTCTTCTTCTTCTTCTTCTTCTTCTTCTTCTTCTTCTTCTTCTTCTTCTTCTTCTTCTTCTTCTTCTTCTTCTTCTTCTTCTTCTTCTTCTTCTCCTCCTCCTCCTCCTCCTCCTCCTCCTCCTCCTCCTCCTCCTTCTTCCTCTCCTCCTCCTCCTCCTCCACCCCCTCCTCCTCCTCCTTCCTCTTCTCCTCCTCTTCCTCCTCGTCCTCCTTCTTCTCCTCCTCCTCCTCCTTCTTCTCCTCCTCCTCCTCCTTCTTCCTCTCCTCCTCCTCCTCTTCCTCCTTCCTCTTCTCCTCCTCCCCTCTCCTCCTCCTCCCCCTTCTTCCTCTCCTCCTCCTCCTCCTTCTTGTCCTCCTCCTCCTTCTTCCTCTCCTCCTCCTCCTCCACCCCCCTCCTCCTCCTTCTTCCTCTTCTCCTCCTCCTCCTTCTTCTTCCTCTCCTCTTCCTCCTTCTTGTCCTCCTCCTCCTCCTTCTTCCTCTTCTTCTCCTCCTCCTCCTTCTCCTCCTCCTTCCTCTTCTCCTCCTCCTCCTCCTCCTTCTTCTTCCTCTCCTCCTCCTCCTCCTCCCCCCTCCTCCTCCTCCTCCTTCCTCTTCTTCTTCTCCTCCTCCTCCTCCTTCTCCTTCTTCTTCTTCCTTCTTCTCCTCCTCCTTCTTCTTCTTCCTTCTTCTCCTCCTTCTTCTTCTCCCTCTTCTTCTCCACTTTACATCCGTGTTCTCTCTGCCTGAGCAGCTCAGGAGTTTTTCTCCTAACAATGTCAAACAAACTAGAGTGGATTTGGAGTTGGGGGGGGTGGAGGAGGAGGAAGAAGACATTGGGGGCCCTGGTGTTCTCTGAGCTTGGTGGATTTCTTGCAGATGTTTCATGACCCAACTAGGGAACATCACCAGTGCTAGAAGAGAGAGGGGTTTGCAGAGTGGAAGATGGGGAGGAGGAGAAGGACCGTGGTGATGCTGCAACTGTCGTAAGAATGAAAAACCATCACAAGTCCCTTTTTTCAGTGCCATTGTAACTAAATGCATGGTTGTAAGTCGAGGACTGCCTGTACAATCCCTGCAACTATCCCTCATATGTTTTAGCCTCCAGTCCCCTAATCATCTTTGTGACTCTTCTCTTCACTCTTTGTAGAGGAGAGGTCCAGAAGCTGAAGCTCGGAAGACTTGAGCCACCAAAGGAGAAGAGAGGACTCCTTGGAGAAGACCCAGATGTTGGGTAAGATGGAAGGCAGAAGGAAAAGCGCACAGTCCACATTTTGGACAGAGAGGACTTCTGGTTTGAAAGAGGGGGTCAAAGAGGCCATCTATCTCAAAGTGGAACAGCCCTCCCTCAATGGGGGGAGGGGAAGGATTTCATCTCAGTCTAAAACACGGTCCTTTCAGCACTTCTAAGAAGGCTCCACACCCATTTGCACCACTCAGGTGTGACCCTGAGGACACAGATCAGCCTCCAAGTGGCCTCAATGACTCTATAAAAGACTGCAAATGACCAGCTGTCTGAAAGGAATATAAATCCTTCCATTGCCCACCATCCAGTCAGAAGGCTCCACACCCATTTGCACCACTCAAGTGACCCTGAGGACACAGAGAAACCTCCAAGTGGCCTCAACGTCTCTCTAAAAAGGGTGCAAATGACCAGCTGTCTGCAAAGAGTATCAATCCTTCCATTCCCCACCATCCAGTCAGAAGACTCCACACCCATTTGCACCACTCAGGTGTGACCCTGAGGACACAGAGAAACCTCCAAGTGGCCTCAACGTCTCTCTAAAAAGGGTGCAAATGACCAGCTGTCTGCAAAGAGTATCAATCCCTCCATTCCCCACCATCCAGTCAGAAGTCTCCACACCCATTTGCACCACTCAGGTGTGACCCTGAGGACACAGAGAAACCTCCAAGTGGCCTCAACATCTCTCTAAAAAGGGTGCAAATGACCAGCTGCCTGCAAGGAATATAAATCCTTCCATTCCCCACCATTAAGTCAGAAGGCTCCACACCCCTTTGCCCCACTCAGGTGTGACCCTGAGGAGACAGAGAAACCTCCAAGTGGCCTCAACGTCTCTCTAAAAAGGGTGCAAATGACCAGCTGTCTGCAAAGAGTATCAATCCCTCCATTCCCCACCATCCAGTCAGAAGGCTCCACACCCATTTGCACCACTCAGGTGTGACCCTGAGGACACAGAGAAACCTCCAAGTGGCCTCAACATCTCTCTAAAAAGGGTGCAAATGACCAGCTGCCTGCAAGGAATATAAATCCTTCCATTCCCCACCATTAAGTCAGAAGGCTCCACACCCCTTTGCCCCACTCAGGTGTGACCCTGAGGAGACAGAGAAACCTCCAAGTGGCCTCAACGTCTCTCTAAAAAGGATGCAAATGACCAGCTGCCTGCAAGGAATATAAATCCTTCCATTCCCCACCATTAAGTCAGAAGGCTCCACACCCCTTTGCCCCACTCAGGTGTGACCCTGAGGAGACAGAGAAACCTCCAAGTGGCCTCAACGTCTCTCTAAAAAGGGTGCAAATGACCAGCTGTCTGCAAAGAGTATCAATCCCTCCATTCCCCACCATCCAGTCAGAAGGCTCCACACCCATTTGCACCACTCAGGTGTGACCCTGAGGACACAGAGAAACCTCCAAGTGGCCTCAACATCTCTCTAAAAAGGGTGCAAATGACCAGCTGCCTGCAAGGAATATAAATCCTTCCATTCCCCACCATTAAGTCAGAAGGCTCCACACCCATTTGCATCACTCAAGTGACCCTGAGGACACAGAGAAACCTCCAAGTGGCCTCAACAACCCTCTAAAAGGACACAAATGACCAGCTGTCTGCAAGGAGTATCAATCCCTCCATTCCCCACCATCCAGTCAGAAGGCTCCACACCCATTTGCACCCCTCAAATGACATTGCACCCCTCCAAGTGGCCTCAACGGCCCACTACAAGGATGCAAATGACCATCTTTGTCTGCAAGGAGTATCAATCCTTCCGTCCTCCACCATCCAGTCAGAGCTGAAGAAGCTTCTTTGGTTGAGAAGCAAAACGTCTTCAAAGAAAAACCAGAAAGTCCATTTGCCTCTTGAAATAAAAGCACCTTTGGGACAACCCTAAACTAGATGACCAAGGATCTCCACATAGACATTCGCAGAAGGAAAAGGGGATGGAAGAGAAGAAGATGGTTAGATAGAGTCATCATCGACGCCACGAACATGAATTTGGCCAAACTCTGGAGACAATGGAGGATGGGGGGGCTTGGTATGCTATGAGGGCACAAAGAGTAAGGCACAACTTGGCAATTGAACAATCAAGGTGCTAAAATTAGACTTATTCTTGAGGGCTAAATCACCTGGCAAATTAGGATTCCATTTTAGGAACCGCTTATGTCTTTTTTGCAAGGGGCGCAGTGGCTCAGGGACTAAGACGCTGTGCTTGTCGGTCAGAAAGGCTGGCAGTTCTAATACAAATTATCACCACTGCAAATTTATGTTTTCCCAAACATGGAAATTAAAAGAAATACCTAATGATGAAATAATAATAATAAAATTTTTTACATTGCGCCGAGCTAGATAGCTTAATGTTAGAACTGAAGGAACAAGATTCCTCAAGAATTCTATGAAATATGGGGAAAAAAATTATAATTGCGTGGGATATGAAAGGAATTTGAAAAATGTAAAATAGAAATTAAAGAAAGAGTTTATACTACAATAAAATATCTAAGATAGAAACGAATATAAAGATTTACAATGTAAAGATATATGTATATATGTACAGTATATATCTGTATATCTATGGTATTCAGCTTTGTTCAGGTATTTTCCCACGTCATTATAGTTGTGCTTTTAAAGTTGTAGCAACGTTTCAGCAGAATTTCATCTGCCATCATCAGGCTTGTGTATTGTATTAGTCTATATATCTATATATCTATAGATAGATATAGATATGGATATAGATATCTATATCTATAACTATATCGATCTATCTATCATCTACCAATATACACAAACATACAAATGCTATATTGTTTGATGACATTCTGATATTATAACAATGTAAAGACTGCTGATATATGTCAAAAGATCATCACGTTCAAACGTTTTTAAATTTTAATTTTCAATAAAATTTATTTTTTAAAAAAGAGAGGTGGGCAGTTTGGCGGTTTGAATCCCTAGCACCGCATCACGGAGTGAGCTCCTGTTCCTTGTCCCAGCTTCTGCCAATCTCGCAGTTCGAAAACATGTAAAAAAAAATGCAAGTAGAAAAATAGGCACCACCTTTGGTGGGAAAGTAACAGCGTTTCTCCATTTGCCTTCTTTGGCGTTGAGTCCTGCTGGCCACATGACCACGGAGATGTCTCCGGACAACGCTGGCTCTTTGACTTTGGAACGGAGATGAGCACCGCTCCACTAAAGCCAGAAATGAGTAGCACATATCTATAAGGGGAACCTCTACTTTTATCTCTTTTTAAAAAAATAATAATAATAAGCCGTGGAAATGTGCAAATCAGAGCTTTTGATGCTTTGTTTCCCCAAAGTTCCCAATTTTTAAACCTGTCTCAAATCCACAATGAGAGATGGAAGGGAGTTTACAGTTGGGTTGAGGTCATTTGGCTCCCGGCCACGAGTTGGGTGAATGTGATTTTTGCTCTCTTTTGCTGCTACCCCAGACCTTTTCCTTCCTCAGGGACCCACTGCAATCATTTTTGGAGGGTAAGGGAAACTTTTTTTGGAGGGGGGAGAAATGTCATATTTTTCTCCCACAGCCGGTGAGCGATTCCAGGACATGATTTAATACATCTGGAGGGAATTAAATGGAAGGCAGGGGTCTGCCTGAAGCTTTCCATGTCGGAAAATAAAACCCCACTTTTTTTCCCTTTTTTTTTTTCTCCTTTTTTTTAATGGCTGGCATGCTCACGTTTTGGAAAAGAAGTGAGCGTGGCCTTCATTAAAACGGAGAGCGAAGGTCAGGAATTTCCAAAGAAAAGTAAAACAACGGTGTGGAACATTATTTCCACTGGCAAACATGCTTTCCCTGTTTTTATTATGTCCAACAATTTTTGTCTGGACGGGAGAACTTGCCTATTGTATGGAAAATTCCCCCCCAAAAACAGAAGCTTGGTCAGTCCTTGACTTTATGACCACAAAGGAGCCCAATGTTTCTGTTGCTGAGACAGTGGTCACTTGAAATTCCCCTCCCCTGGAAAAACTTTCTTGCCCCGGTTGTTAAGTGAAGTACCACGGTCGTGAAGTCAGTTACAAGCTGGGATGCTGCGACTGTTGTAAATATGAGTCAGTTGCCAGTTGATCACATGAGCGCGTGGATGCGACGACAGTCGTAAGTGTAAAATTGCAAAAATATGCTGGGTGTTGAAACTAGTTCATGCTATGCTTTATATTTATAGAACTAAATTTGACATTGCTATAGTGTGATATAGTGTAATATAGTGTGGGACATGGTGGCTCAGTGGCTAAGACGCCAAGCTTGTCAATCAGAAAGGTCGGCAGTTCGGCAGTTTGAATCCTAAGCGCCATATCACAGAGTGAGCTCCCATTACTTGTCCAGCTTCTGCCAACTTAGCAGTTCCGTAAAGTGGATTGTAGACCCTAGTCGGCCATAAAGTGGGTGTGGGGGGTCTCTAACAATGCTTCAAGCTTTAAGCACATAGCGCTTATAAGCTGCATCTTGAATAATGGGAAGTGAGCTTCCTATACTCTTCTCCACTGTCCCTCACCACTTTCCGTAGGGACTTTGATCTGAGGCATTGTTACCACCATGCGGCACAGCAGAGGTTGAAAAAGCAGGAAAGAAGTGGATTTTCAATGCTGCACACCTGCGCACAGCGCTTGTCAGCTGTCCGGGCATCACAGTTGATGAATTTTTTTTGCAAACGTTGTACATGTGCACACAAAATGCACTCTCACCGAACTGGTTGTAACACCAGTTAATCTCACCCCTGGTTAAAATGCTCTCCATTGCGCGCCTCGGTAAAAGTGGTGGCCAGGACAGTAGGAGAAAGAGGTGGTCTCCTCATCCAATGCAGGAAACGCAGCTCTGGTTTGCACGCTTCACAAAGGACAACATGTGGAGAGACTAGTTCTGATTGTTAGTTATCTGCACCCCCTGATACTTAACATGATCTGGACCACTTCTGCAGCTGCATCTGTGCAAGCAGCATGCTTTCTGCAAAGGAAAGTGAACCCAAGAGAAAACAGAAGAGGCAAAATGAAGCGCAATGGGTTTTTAATTAGAACAGCGCTCGAAGAATTTTAAACACGCCGGTATGCCATTGCTGACTTATTCGCTTTTTCCATCTTGCATCACATGCAAACTTCTGCCTCTTTTTGGGAACTTTTCATTTCTTCAGATCTATTTTAACCAATTTGCTGCCGTGTGGGAAAGATAATTTTGTTAGGAGAACCACTGACAAAACATAAAGCCCAAACTACGGACACTCTTCCATTGACTATTTGTTTAGTGACCATTTGAAGTTTCCACATTGCTTAAAAAAGCGATTTAAGAACTTTTTTCACACAGCCATTCTAGCATCTTCCAAGGTGACGTGCAGAGGTGGGCTGCTGCTGCAGGTTCGGACGGGTTTGTGGGAACCCCTTGTTCCAATTCTGAGCATTCTGAGCAGTTTGGATAATCAGCAAATCAGACCACCGTCTGGCCCTGCCCTGCCTGTTTTTCAGGCCATTTTCAGCTGTTTTTCAGTTGAAAAACAACCTGAAAAAAAGCCTGAAAAACAGGCGGTTTTTAGGCCAGTTTTCGGGCCATATTCAGGCAATTTTGGGGGTGTTTTGGGGGCATTTTCAGGCCATTTTCAGGCCATTTTTCAAGACATTTTTCAGGCAATTTTTGAGCCATTTTCAGGCCATTTCCAGTCATTTCCTGGCCATTTTTGGGCCATTTCCAGGCCATTTTTGAGCCATTTTCAGGTCATTTTGGAGCTATTTTTCAGGCCATTTTCAGGTCATTTCCTTCCAGGCCATTTTGGGGGCAGTTTTCAGGCCTTCTGGCTATTTCCAGATTATTTTCTGGCCATTTTTAAAAGTCGTTTTCAGGTCAGCCATTGGTGGGATTAGCCCCAACCTGATGAATCCTACCTCTTCCTTTGAGGCGGGTGGCCGAGAACCGGGGCTGGGTGTGATGAGTGACGTCACCCATCCAGTCACATGACCAACTGCCCACACATTGCCTACCCAGCAGAGAACCAGTTATTCCAAAATTTGCATCGCACCACTGGTCACATGATCAAAATTCAGACACTTGGCAACTGGCATGTACTTATGACAGTGGCATTGTTTCGCGGGCCCCCTTTTGCGACCTTCTGGCAAGCAAAGTCAATAAGGAAGCCGGGTTCACTTCACAATCATGTTACTAACTGAGCAACTGCCTTGATTCACTTAACGACTGTGGTGAGAAAAGTTGCTAAAAGGGGAAAAGATTCATTTTACAACTGTCTGACTTGGCAGCAGAAATTCTGAGCTGTGGTCATAAATTGAGGATTATTTGTATATCCAAATAATGAAGTGGAATGAAGTGGAAGACCATGAAAATTAGCACGGAGCACCTTCCACATAGATTAGTGGACTTCCTTATTCAATCTGCCTTTGGATTATGGATTTCCTGTTTGGCTGCTCACAAAGGGTCAGATTAGGTAATCATACCTCTTCAGCCCTTATTCTTAACACTGGTATACCACAGGGTTGTGTGTTGAGTCCCTTACTCTATACTCTTTATGGGCATGACTGCATTCCCATTAACGCTAGTAATACTATTACTAAATTTGCAGATGATACAACAGTGGTGGGATTTATCTCCGGGGGGGGGGGGGGGGGGATGAGTCTGCCTACTGAGATGAGGTGGACCAGTTGCTTTTGTGGTGTGGAGACAATAACTTGGTCCTCAGCACCAATAAGACCAAGGAGCTGATAGTGGACTATACAGAAGGAACAGATCAGACCTCCAGCTCTGGCTTATCAAGGGAGACTGAAGGGAGCAAGTGGACAGTTTTAAATTTCTGGGTGTTACCCTAAAGAGGACCTAACCTGGAGGGATCACATTGTAGCCCTGGTCAAAAGGGCCCAGCAGAGATTATACTACCTGAGACTTCTCAGGAAACAACAACTGAATGAAAAATTGCTGGTGACCTTCTACCGCTGCACCAGAGAGAGTATCTTAACTTTCTGCACCTGTTTGCCAATTGCACCGTGGCAGATAGGACAGCGCTCCAGAGAGTTAATGTCATTGCCCAGAAGATCTTTGGTTGCTCTCTCCCCTCTTTGGAAGAGCTTTATAGCTCCCGCTGCCTTGAGAAAGTTCAAAACATTCTCAAAGATCCATCTCATCCTGGAAACCCTTTTTTTGAACTATTACCATCTGGCAGACGGTACAGGATAATAATAAAAACAAGCACAAATAGGCTGCAAAACAGTTTCTATCCCAGGGCAGGAGCTCTGTTGAATTCTGCTGTATAGTGCAGTGTTGGTGTGATATCAGGGGTTTTCATTTCAACATATGGAGTATGAAGGATGTGTGTTTGTGTTTATTTTCATGATCATGATGTGCATTGAAGATGGTGTTTGATTTCATTGTATGAGGTGCAGTGACAGTAAAGTAAACTAATTAACTAACTAAACTAACTTCTACATACTTCTGGAGGCCTACCTTCCCTACGTGATGTTTTCTCACACCGACCGACCCACATCCAAGCCTGCAGGTGAGAGGAGTGATCCTTCTCATTCCTTCACCACATCCTCCACCAGTTTTTCCTGTTTCTCCAAGGAGGATGAGTTGTGCGTGTATGTGTGTGTTGTGTTTGAGAAGAACGACTGACGTGCACGTGGGATCTGAGAAGCAACATGGCCAACCAGCTCTCGGAGGGAGACCTGAGAGAACTCAAGGATGCCTTTACACTCTTCGACCAAGATGGCGACGGGCTGATCACCTCCAAAGAGGTGGTGACCGTGATGAGATCCCTCGGGAAAAACCCCACGGAATCTGAGGTGCGGAGCATCGTCGGTGAGATCGAGGCCTACAAGGGCAAAGTAGATTTCCCAAGATTCCTCTCTGTGATGGCCAGGAGGACAAGGCATTCCGACACCAAGGAAGGGATCCAAGCTGCCTTCCGCGTCTTTGACCGGAATGGAGACGGCTACGTCAACATGGCAGAGCTGCGACACGTCTTGACCGCCGTTGGGGAGAAGCTGACAGATGAAGAGGTGAAGCTGTTGCTCAAGGAGATGGACAGGAAAGGGGACGGGAAGGTCAACTATGAAGAATTTGCGCGAATAATGGTGGAGAAGTAACGTTAAGGTACAATTTTCTCTCAGGTGATTGGTGATTCTTCCAAAGGTGCTGTTGTGAAACAGATGTTTGGAATGGCCTCCTTATGTCTCATAATTAGAGGAGAAGTCCAATGTATACTACAGAATACATAATAGCAGGGTTGGAAGGGACCTTGGAGGTCTTCTAGTCCAACCCGCTGTTCAAGCAGGAGACCCTATACAGTTTTAGACAAATGACTGTCCAGTATTTTCTTAAAAACCCAGAGTGATGGAGCACCCTCAACTTCTGGAGGCAAGTAGTTCCACTGATTAATTGTTCTCACTGTCAGGAAGTTTCTTCTTAGTTCTAGGTTGGATCTGTCTTTAGTGATCTTCCATCCATTGTCTCTCCTTCCTTCCTTCCTTCCTTCCTTCCCTCCTTCCTTCCTTCCTTCCTTCCTTCCTTCCTTCCTTCCTTCCTTCCTTCCTTCCTGTGGTGGGATTCAAATAAGTTAACAACTGTTTCTCTGCCTAATGATTTCTTCCAACAACCAGTTCTTCAAACTGCTCAGAAACTTAACTGGTTCTCCCAAAGTGGTGCAAACTGGCTGAATCCCACCACTATTTCCTTCCTTCCTTCTTTCCCTCCCTCTCTCTTTCCTCCTTCCCCTTTTCTCTTTCCTTCCTTCCTTCCCTCCCTCCCTCTCTCCTCCTTCCCCCTTCCCCCCTTCCTTCCTTCCCTCCCTCTCTCCTCCCTTTCTTTTTCCTTCCTTCCCTCCCTCTCTCCTCCTTCCCCCTTTCTCCTTCCTTCCTTCCTTCCTTCCTTCCTTCCTTCCTTCCTTCCTTCCTTCCTTCCTTCCTTCCTTCCTTCCTTCCTTGTAATAGACTCATATGTCTGAAAGGGATCTTAGAGCTCTTCTAGTCTAACCCATGTTCACGCAGGAGACCCTATACCATTCAGGACAAATGGCTGTCCAATCTCTGCTTTAAAAACCTCAGGTGATAAGGCACCCATTTCTATAACAACAGATCTATCTAATCAGTAAAACCTAAAATCAAAGTTTCCTTTTGTCCCCCCACCCCAAGCACAAAGTCCAGGAGTGGTTTCCAAGGAGAAGCAAATGTAATTGTGTTTCTTTTTCTTTTATCAAAGAAGATGATTGGTTTGCTATGGAGTTTTTAAACTGTTGTGGTGTTGTATGCTACCCAGAGTCACGTGTTTGTGGGGTATTCGTGGAATATATAAATATGCTGAATAAATAAATGCAAATTGTTTACAAAAGATGATTTGAACTGGAAACGTTTCAAATTTGAAACACGCATCCAGCAGGCACAGAACTCTTCCGTAGTCAGAACAATGCCAGGATTCTTCCATTAAAGTTGGAAACTTCCCATACATATTGACCTCAACATGATTCATATTCAAAATGTTTTGAACACCTCAGTGTGCCATCCAGCACTTGATTGTAATGGAGACATTAATCTCAACATTCATACAGCAGGCAGGACTATAAGAAATTTGTCAAGTGCACAAGGTGGAAAGAACAATAATATAGCGAAGAAAAATTAGGATACTATCATTTATCTAAGAACAAATTTCCTGACAGTGAGAACAATTAATCAGTGGAACAACTTACCTGCAGAACTTATAGATGCTCCAACACTGGAAGCTTTTAAAAAGATGTTGGATAACCATTTGTCTGAAGTGGTGTAGGGCTTCCTCTCTAAGCAGGGGGATGGACTAGAAGACCTCCAAGGTCCCTTCCAACTCTGTTATTCTATTCTATTCTATTCTATTCTATTATTCTATTCTAATCCTATTCTATGCTAATCCTATTCTATTCTATTCTTATTCTACTCTATTCTAATTCTTATTCTATTCTATTCTATTCTATTCTATTCTAATTCTAATTCTAATTCTATTCTATTCTATTCTATTCTATATTCTTTTCTATTCTATTCTATACTCTATTCTATTCCTTTCCTATTCTATTCTATTCTAATCCTATTCTATTCTTATTCTATTCTATTCTAATTCTAATTCTATTCCAATTCTATTCTACTCTAGTCTATTCTCTAATGAAGGGATTCTAGCAACTGCTGTTTTTCAGGAACAAATCTTGGATCATTTTTTTTTCTGAATCTTGGCAACTTTAAGATGTGTAGACTTCAATTCTCACACCATGGTGGGATTGAACTTTCACACATCTTGAAAGTGGCCCAGATTCCAAAACATTGCCCAGGATAGAGAAACAGTACATAGATTTGGAACGTAGAACACAGGGACCTCAGGGATCTTCTAGTCCAGTGGCTGCCAAGCTGGAGGCCCACTGGTGGTCCGTGAGAAAATTTTGGTGGTCCGGAGAGAAATGTCCCCCCAAAGCAATGAATCCAGGCTGTGCGGGAACACAAGGCTTGCGTCACTTGCATTGTGAACAACACGAGGGAGTGAGGGGAGGGGGGAAAGGGTGGAGGGGGAGAACTTGCCCCACCTGCCCCACGGGCCTGTCCTGCCCACTGGGCTGCTTCTTTCCGCTTCTTTCTTTCTTCTTCTGCTTCTGGCTGCATGCAAGGAAAGCAGCCAAAGTCTTTCTTTCTTTCCCCCAAACTCTGCCAGACGTGAGTCTTTGCAAGGCCTCCTGCTCCAAGAGGCTGCGCCGGCAAAGTCTCATTTCTGGCAGTGTTTGGGGAACAGAAAGAAAGACTTCTGCGGCTTCTGCTGCTTTCCTTGCATGGAGCCAAAAGTCTCTCCCCCCCCCCTCCCCCTGAGAATGGAGCTGGAGACGGTATCCTGCGATCCCAAATAAAGAACAATCGATCGGGGTTGGAAATTTTCCTGCAGACTTTTTTTGGGGATTTTCACAGGGCCTCTGCTGTTTTCTTGAGAGACCCTGGGAAAATGTCAGCAAGCCTCCGTCAGTCAAAATTCATATTAGTGGTCCGCACAATTTTAAATTATGTGTTTGGTGGTCCCTGAGGTCCAAAAGGTTGGTGACCCTTTTTCTAGTCTGACCCCCTGCTCAAGTAACCCAACTGTTGAGTGAAAGCCAAGGATAATCCAGAGTGGAGAAACGGTAGGGTCATCTCAACCATTCACACGGTAGGCAGGACTATCAGCAGTTCTTCAAGCTCACAAGGTAGAAAGAACAATAATAGCTATCGGCCTAGATGGAGAAACAATACTTAGACTTTACTGACTGTGAGAAATGACTTCCCCAGGTAAGAACAATGTGTGGGACATCCTTAACCTTGTGATTTCACATTTCATTTCAATGGAGGAAATTGTTAATGCTTGTATGATTAAGTTAAAAGGTGGACCTGACTGGACAAGGCTACCTCAACTTCCTTGGGGCCTTCAAGAGAGGTTTCAGTGAACATTCTCCATATTCCCAGCCAGCATGACTTCTAAGTTGTCTTCTCAAATCATCTGAGGGAATACCAGATTGTTGACTCTGGCAGGGGGTGAAGAAGGTGTCACGAATGAAAACGTTCAATATTAAACATGACTTCACAAATATTCTTTCCGTCTTTTGTGGATTTGTTCTGTGGGGTCCTTGGTGCTGTCTGAGCGTGTGTTTTTGGGTTTTTTTTTGCAGACGATTCATGACCGAACCATGTAAAATCATCAGTGTTAAAAGGAAGTAGGGTTTGTTTGGAGGAAGAGGAGGAATAAAGAAGAAGAAGAAGAAGAAGAAGAAGAAGAAGAAGAAGAAGAAGAAGAAGAAGAAGAAGAAGAAGAAGAAGAAGAAGAAGAAGAAGAAGAAGAGGAGGAGGAGGAGGAGGAGGAGGAGGAGGAGGAGGAGGAGGAGGAGGAGGAGGAGGAGGAGGAGGAGGAGGAGGAGGAGGAGGAGGAGGAGGAGGAGGAGGACGACGACGACTGTGGACTCCTTGGTGCTCTCTGAGCTTGGCTGTTTTCATAGACGTTTCATGACCCAACTAGGTAACATCATCAATGCTAGAAAGAAGTGGGGTTTGCTGAGAGGAGGAGGAGGAAGCGGAGGAGGAAGAGGAGGGACTGTGGGGTCCTGGGCGCTCTCTGAGCTGGGTTGTTTTATTGCAGATGTTTCATGTCCCAACTAGGTAACATCATCAGTGCTTGAAGGAAGTGGGTTTGCTGGGAGGAGGAGGAGGAGGAGGAGGAGGAATGAGAAGATTCCTGCAATCTTCTCATCCATCCATCCATCCATCCATCCATTTGTCCATTCCTTCCATCCATCCATCCATCCATCCATCCATTCATTTTATATGCCACCCATTTGACTTACAACAGAACAAGTTTGTTGAGATAAAACACTAAAACATTAAGGTCATAAATATTGATGTTAAAATTAATATTAATAGCAAGAACAATGAGAAGGAAGGGAGCAAGGTACAAACAGGTGGAGGTAAAATCTTTATGGAACCAGAGCTCGTAGTTTATCGGTGTTTATTTACTTGCTTAGTCATTACACTGGGACAGGTTTTGAAAAAGGAAGAAAATAAGATAATTGGCAGATGAAAAGTTACAGATTGGAGTGGGACAAAAGGACAAACTGTCATTCAAACTGAACCCTGATCAATTACTCAACCCAACATCTCAATGAACACTTGCAAAGATCAATCCAGCCTGGAATTTGGTATTTCACTACAGATAATCCTTGACATACAACCACAATTAAGTCCCAAATTCATGTTGCTAAATGAGACATTTTTAAGTGTCAGGATTCCGGCAGTTACCCCAATTAAATTAAATTCAATTAAATCATGAGTCTCAAGCCGAACTTCCAAAATTTCAAAAGGATTTATTGGGAGTTACCATGTCCGGCACTGCCTGGGTGCAGCCGACTCTGACACACATCATTCACTGTCCCCCTTGACCTTGGTTTTCCCCCCACCCAATGGGTGTATCCTAATTCATATCCTCCAATGGGACACCTCCATAGCCCAGAATCATCCATCATGCTCTCCAGTTAGAATTTTGCATGGCAGAAACTTCAGTCACCTAGTTACAATCTTTGAAAACATTGATGGAATGCACTTTTGGTTTGCAAGCTGCCTCACTGCTCCCCCCTCCCTTTCTGCTGGCACCTCTAAAAGAGACCACAGAAATATTTTATGAGTTGACATAAGTAAGTTTTTGCCCTATTTTACGACCTTTTTGGCCCCTGTTATGCGAATCCCTGCAGTTGTTAAGTTAGTAGTCTGGTCGTTAAGTGAATCGGGCTCCCCCCCAATTGATATTTGCTGGTCAGAAGGTCACAAAAGGGGATCACATGACCCCGGGCGCTGCAACCATCATAAATACGAGTCAGTTGCCAAGCACCTGAGTTTTGATCACACGATCCTGAGGATGCTTGCAGTGATTGTAAGTGTGAAAAATGACCTTAAGCCACTTTTTTTCAGCACCATCATAACTTCGGTCACTAAATGAACTGTGGTAAGTTGAGGACTACCTGTTGTGACTACTTAATTGCCCCTTAAAAAAACACCTTCCAGGATTATGAATCCAGATCTTGCTTATTCTTAGTTTCAGGAGCAGAGAGGTATAAACTTCTTTCGAAGCTGGAAGCTCGATGTTATGGCCTGTCAGCCCCCGGCCCCTCCAGCAGCCAAATCAGAGGATGAGGAGGAGGAGGGAGTCAGGGCCAGCATCAGGGCAACCTGGGAGCTCCACGGGGGAAGAGGGAATGGAGCTGGCAGAGAGAGAGAGAGAGAGAAAGAGAGGTGGAGCCTGGGCCATCCGTCAGCCCTCAGGTGGAGAGTCAACAGCCCCCAGGTCTGGAAGTGGCTGATAAGGAAGAGGAGGAACAGCTGGGTACAGTGCCTGATGCGTGGATGTGCAGAAGGCAGAGGAGAGGAGAGCAGTGGAAATCTATGAGCCGGTCCTCGGGACGGAAGAGCCACTGCTACTATCAAGGCTTCATCCTAGTTCTGGGGATAAAAAGCCATGGGGTGGAGATGAATAGGTGTGGCAGATAATTATTTACCTTCCAGATGGACTGACTTGTTAGTCAGCAGTGAGAGAGAAACTATTTGCTGGGGATGCCGGCGCTCCTAATAAAGGAATCTTTGAGTTTGCTGTGTCCGCAAAATGATGCCAGGAGTCGGTGACTTCAATTCAAGCTCTTTTATTGAAAGTTGGAACCGAACTGGCGTAAAGGAAAAAGCCCGCGGCTTTTATTCCTTTAGCCACGGCGGCCGCGGCCAATGGCACCACTTTGAATCTCCCGCGATCCGAATGGACCAATCGCGGGAGATTCTCAGCGAGCCAATCGGCACGGCTCGCCTGACCAATCGGAGAGCCCCGCGCTTTGGCCAATCAAAGCGCGGGGATCTCAAGAATGCTAATTAAGGACAGAACAGAGTTCACTTCAAAGGGTTTATCATGTTTGGGGAGCTGGGTCAGAACACCGCATTCAAGTATTGTGCTGAATAACAAATACAGAGATAGCCCTTGCTTAATGACTGGTCACTTAGCAAATATTCAAAGTTATGATGGACTTCACCAGAGTTACTGACAACCCTGTTCTGGAGGGTCACTTCCCCCGTGGGAATCACATGATCACATTTTTGGTGCTTGGAAACCAACTCACATTTGTTTGCGGAGTCCTGTGGTCATGTGACCACACCATTTCTTCATGTACGTTTCCCGCAAAAAACAAAAAACAAAAACTGTGACCATTGTGATGCCCCAAAATAAACACAGTCACAAAAAAATCAAGTGAAGCCCCTTTTATTCCTTCCCTTTGCTTCCAAGCTCCAAATATACTTGACTGGAAACAAAAAAACCTCCCCCACAAGCAGTTAACAGAAGGAGGAAATGCTGTTTAAATTATAAAGAATAAAGAAACAACACAAACCAAGCAAGATAAGGGCTGGAGGACGTCCACAGATAACAGAACACACATTGGGAAGGACTCCAAACTCAGAGAGGAACCATAAACTAGAGATATTTCCATGCTTTGTCTCCAGTGCTCGCCCGTACGCATGCCCGTCCTCTTATCCAGCTGTCACAACTGCAGCCCATGAAAAGGATCAAGGCCCTCTCCTCCAGCATAGACCACGTCTCTCTCTTATCCTCTCCTCCCTGCGTGCTCTAGGATGGAGAGGGGATGGACCTCTGATTGCCCAGCCGGCCTCTTCCCTTCCCCAGCCTCCTCCACAACCTCCGGAGCCACACTTCCACTCCCTGTCGGCTGTTCCTCCTCTCCCTCCAAGTCCGTTTCCACCAGGGACATGACAGCCATTAAGTGAAATGGGTTTGCTTAACCGTCACTGCAAAAATGGTAATAAATTTGGCATGGTCATCTGGTGACCTACTTAACAACCACCACGATGTAAGTCTGTAATTCCAGGCTCAATTATAGCCGTAAATCAAGGATTACCCATAATGCATCATTGCAGTTCCATAAACCTATCCACCTTCCAGATTTAACTCTGCGTTTTCCAACCTTGGCATGGACTTCAACTCCCAGAATCCCCCAGACAGCATAGCTGCTTCAGGAAGAAAATTAATTCCTACACCGTTCCTGTCAGGTGGCAATCTACCTTCTTCCTAAAAGGAAGAGAGTCATTATCTTTAAAAACACATTCTTTTCTCCTTCTCTAATCGCTCATCTATCAGGAATTCATTTCAACGCCTTAGCACAATTTACGCCTATTGCTCACTTTGGAATCTCCATTTCCATATTGTTGTGATGTTTCAGTTGAGTATTAATTACAAACTCTAGCCAGGAGTAATCATTATAAAAGATAACCTTCCCAGAGGAACACACACAACCCCCAATCAAAGAATAACAAGTTGAGAAGGGACATCATTGGAAGGGACCGATTGTTAGAAAAGTAAAAGGAAGGAATGCCAAGTGGGTTTATTTGACCGAGGTTAAAATAGATACGTTGCTATCACTAGTGAGCCTTAACAGACATTTTGCTGACAGCAGGATTAAAATGACCAGGCTGTAAAGATCTATTTATCTATATATATAAAAAGATGGGATAGACGGAGATCATTTTTGTTGTATTTTAAGAGAAGTTGAGAAGTTATCAAAGTGGTTTAAAGAAGGGAGAAGTCATTTTGTTACAACTTTCTGTTTTTTTGCCTGTACCGTAGTAGTCTTTCCAAAATTGATAAATACATAAATAAAAATATATTCTTATATTTTTCTTTCTTTAATACTTTTCTTTTTGGCACTAAATCTTTTTTTTCAGTTTCTATAGGTAGTCCTCAGTGGCGGATTTCAAACAGTTTTACCACCGGTTTGGTGGGCACGGCTTGGTGGGCATGCTTTGCCCACCACTGGGCAAAGTTACAGGTGTTCGTACTTTGTGTGGTTGCACACGCCAAACACACATTTTGCGCTGGCACAGAGGTGTTCCAACTCACCTCCCGCATGTCTGCATCTCTCTCGGTTGCTTCAGCAGCTGACGCGCGGCACTCTGCTGTGCCACACAGAGCAGCTACGCTTCAAATTCAGAGGATAAAGGTGAGTATGGCCCAACGGCAGAGTGGCGGAGAGAACTGGTTTGGTCTCCGTTGCTCATCGCTGATACCGGCTCGGCAGAACCAGGCCGAACCTGTAGAATGCCACCACTGTTAGTCTTTGACTTATAGCCAGGGGTGGGATTCAACCAGTGTAACAACCGGTTTGGTGAGTGTGTAATTTGTGCGCACACAGCGTTTTGCAAATCACCTTCTGCTGCAAGCTCTGTGTGTAAAACAGCTGGCGTGCAACAATCCACTGTTCCACGCAAAGCAGCTGAGTTAGAAACCTTGGAAATAAAGCACAGCTGGGGTGGGCAAGTGGGCCCAACAGCTGATCATTGGAGCAAACCACTCGCAGTTGATCTTCAGAGATATTGGTTCAGCTCAACTGAGCTGAACTGGGCCAAACTGGTAGAATCCCACCCCTGCTTACAGTCACTCTTTTAGTAACAGTACAAAATTGCAACAGGGTCAGGAAAACAAAGTGACTTACGACCAGTTTCACACGGATGACTGCTGGAGAATCCCTACGATCACATGATCAAAATCTGGACGCCTGGCAACTGGCGTGTGCTTGTGACGGTTGCGGTATCCTTGGGGTCCCGTGATTCCCTTTTGTGACCTTCTGACAGACAAAGTCAACAGGGAAACTACATTCACGTCACAACCAAGTTACGAACACCTGTAACGATTCCCTTAGCAACTGTGGCAAGAAAGGGGGCAAAACGGGGGCAAAACTCACTTAACAACCATCCTGCATAGCAACAAAAGCGTTGGGCTCGATGGTGGATGACATATGTTGAGGACTGTAATCGTTTTCTTTCTTTCTTTTTTTTTTTTTGGGAAGGAAAAGGAGCGTTTGAAGGCCATGAGATGATTGTATGGCAGTGGTGGTATTCTACCAGTTTGGCCCGGTTCTACCGAGCCGGTAACGGCAATGCGTAGCAGAGACCGAACCAGTTCTCCAAAGTGTAAGTTTTGCAAAGTGCGTTCACGCATGCAAAGTATGCCCACCTAGCCACACCCACCGAACCGGTGCCAAAACTTTTTGAATCTCATCCCTGTTGAATGGCGTTGGCTTCATGAGAACATCAGAGTAGCATCCAGGCTTGTTACGGAACAAAAATTAAGATATCTTGACCTTTCCACCCATGCTTGAGGTTGCCATGGATTATGGGACCCCTCCCTACCTCATCAACCAGTCCAACAGCCACCCATCTTTTTACCTTGTGGCAAGGTGGCATTCCAGAAGATTCCCAAGTTTCCAAGCCTGGGCCTGAAACCACAAGCAGGGTGGAGACTGGACTTGTGGCTCTTTTTGCCTCCTACTAACAGACACCAGATTTTCCTGTCTCACCAGAGAGAAACCCAGAGTGTGCTTCTCTTGAGGAGAGAGAGAGACACACACACACGACGTTGGGTGCCACACAACCGGCAAGATGTCGCACAAGTTCACCGAAGCCGAGATCGAGATCTTCAAGGACTCTTTCAGCCACTTTGACTTGAATGGTGACGGAGTCATCACCAAGAAGGAACTGGGTACCGTCATGCGGTCCCTCCAGGACATTCTTCACGAGACCTTCACCGATGAGGAGGTGGAGGACATGCTGAAGGAGGCTGACCTGGATGAAGACGGGAAGGTCACCTTTGAGGAGTTTGTGAAGATGTTGGCCAAGAAGGGGGCGTAGTGAAGGGAGAAACCCAAGCTCTTTTCTTCTTGATACGGTGAGGAAGCAGGGGAGACATGGGGAACAGCCAGTGAGGATGTTTCTAGGATGTATTGTGGTTTGGGCTCAACCTGGTTTCTTTGCTTCTCTCTTTCTCCTTTCTCTTTTCCCTCTTCCTTTCTTCTGCATTCCGGACATACTGGAAACGGTGGACAGACTAGAAAATGAATTGAATAGAGTAGATAATAGAATAGAATGGAATAGAATAGAATAAGGAAAGAATAGAATAGAGTAGAGTAGAGTAGAACAGAATAAGAATTGAATTGAAAGAAAGAAAGAAAGAAAGAAAGAAAGAAAGAAAGAAAGAAAGAAAGAAAGAAAGAAAGAAAGAGGATAGAAGAGAGAATAGAATAGAATAGAATAGAATAGAATAGAATAGAATAGAATAGAATAGAAATATGGATCAGAAGAGAAGAGAATAAAGTTTAGAATAGAATAAAATGAAATAAAATAAAATGTTTAGAATAGAATAAAATAGAATGAAAGTTTAGAATAGAATAGAATAGAAAAGAAAGAAAGGAAAGAAAGGAAAGAAAGAAAGAAAGAAAGAAAGAAAGAAAGAAAGAAAGAAAGAAAGAAAGAAAGAAAGAAAGAAAGATGGGAGGGAAGGTGAAGATGGAAAGAAAGAAAGAAAGAAAGAAAGAAAGAAAGAAAGAAAGAAAGAAAGAAAGAAAGAAAGAAAGAAAGAAAGAAAGAAAGAAAGAAGGAAAGAGGATGGGAGGGAGAGAGAGAGAGAATAGAACAGAAGAGAAATTGGAACAGAAAAGAAGAGAATAACGTTTAGAATAGAATAAAATAAAATAAAATGTTTAGGATAGAATAGAATAAGAATAGAATAGAACATAATGAGAATAGAATAGAATAGAATTAAATAGAATAGAATTCGAATAGGAGCTAGAAGGGGAACCTTGGAGGCCTTTTAGTCTAACTCCCTGCTCAGGCAGGAAACCCAAATCCTCCAAACTGCTGAAGGATAGGCAGTCTTACTTTCTGGAAATCATTGTTCAGAACATTTTAGGATACAAGGACTCCTCGACTTACGACCACCATTGAGCCCCAAATTTTTGTTGCTAAGCGAGTTTTGGTGGCTAAGTGAGTTTTACCTCATTTTGTCACCTTTCTGGCCACCGTGGTAAAGCGAAGGTAACAGGGTCGTTAAGCAAATCTGTCTTCTTCCATTGACATTGCTGGTCGCAAAAGGAGACCACATGATCCCAGGGACGCTGCAACCATCATAAATATGAGTCAGTTTGCCAAGTGGCTGGATTTTGATGGTGTGACTCTGGTGGAATTCTGCAACGGTCGTAAGTGTGAAAAATGGATCCAGGAGTCATTTTTTCCAGTGTTGTTGTGAGTTTGAACAGTTGCTAAATGAACCTTTGCAAGCCGAGGACTGCTCACAGGAGGAAAATCCAATCGTTTCTCTGTGGAAACTTCAGTGTATTTTAATCTGTCCATTTGATCAGTTGTGCATACGAAGGAGCCAGATCTAAGGTTGCATGGAGACTTGAGAGTCACCATGAGTGGACAAACTAGGTTAGGATTATCCGCAGAGATAGGATTGGGGTTATATTATATTTTATTTTATTTTTTGGAATTTGAGGAGAATGTTTTGAGAATTTGTGGTAGGATTTCACAAAGTGGTAGGATTCAAAAAATTTTTACTACCCGTTCTGTGGGTGTGGCTTGGTGGATTATTTTCAATGATTATTTTCTTCCATTTTATATATGTGTGTGGGTGTGTGTATGGTATTCAGGTTTGTTCGGATATTTTCCCACGTCATTGTAGTTGTGCTTTTAAAGTTGTAGCAACGTTTCGGCAGAATCTCATCTGCCATCTTATATATATGTATATGTATATGTATATGTATATGTATATGTATATGTATATGTATATGTATATGTATATGTATATGTATATGTATATGTATATGTATATGTATATGTATATGTATATGTATATTTTCTTAAGTTTTCGCGAGTACTTCCATGTATGGTATTCAGCTTTGTTCGGGTATTTTCCCACGTCATTGTAGTTGTGCTTTTAAAGTTGTAGCAACGTTTTGGCAGAATCTCATCTGCCATCATCAGGCTTCTGTATGGTGTTATATATATATAAATCAGATGAACACTATACAGAAGCCTGATGATGGCAGATGAGATTCTGCCAAAACATTGCTACAACTTTAAAAGCACAACTACAATGATGTGGGAAAATACCCGAACAAAGCTGAATGCCATACATGTAAGTACCCGCGAAAACTTAAGAAAACATGTGCAAATGGGCAGCAATATATGTATATGTATATACTGTATATAAACCTAAGAAAACAAATATATATAATTTTATATATTTTACATACAAATATAATATAAATAAAACACACACACACACACACTTATTTATAGTTTTTATATTCCTGTAAGCCATCTTGAGTTGCCATGTGCGAATAAGCGGCAATATAAATTTCCTAAATAAAGTCCATATAGGACAGAAATATTCCAATCCAAAAGGCCTGGATTGGAGGGGAGGACGTTATATTTTTGTATCAAATTGTGTTCATTTCACCTCTAGTAAAGGAGGAATTTTCTGGGGGTACAACATGAATTGTACACTTCTCAACAACAAAGCAAACAAACTCCTTTGTGAGCTGTTGCAGAGACCTGGTTACTTGTGGTTGAAAACATAATCAAACAAGTTGGGGCTTAACAGAATGCACAACCCAACAATCAGTTGTATTTCTCTCTCTCTCTCTCTCTCTGTCTGTCTGTCTCTCTCTGTCTCTCTCTGTCTCTCTCTCTTGTGTGTCTCTGTCTCTCTCTGTGTCTCTTTGTCTCTGTCTTTGTCTGTCTGTCTGTCTGTCTGTCTCTCTCTCTCTCTCTCTCTCTCTCTCTCTCTCTCTCTCTGTCTCTGTCTGTCTCTGTTTCTCTCTGTCTCTCTCTCTTGTGTGTCTCTGTCTCTCTCTGTGTCTCTTTGTCTCTGTCTTTGTCTGTCTGTCTGTCTGTCTGTCTGTCTGTCTGTCTCTCTCTCTCTCATGTGTCTCTGTTTCTCTCTGTCTTTGTCTCTCTCTCTCACACACACACACATACATGTTGAGTGGAGAGAGCAACTTTGGATGGCTTCAGTCCAAGAAGACCATCTGACCACCTCCTATTGCAACCTAATTTTTGGCTCACCCAGAGTGGTGCTGATGGAGTCACATAGGTAGGGTTTACGCCAGGTGTTCCATAGTCTCCCCTGAATCTTTGTTGTGATGTGGTTTTCCCTGTGAACCTGTAAGACTAGTCCCAGAACATCTACATGAAAGCTCCCAGAGTAAATCCTATTTGTGCGACCTAGGAAGTTGTATTGCTGCTCGTTTGTGGAATAGTGTCAGGATAATCGCAGAGTTGGAAAGGACCCGGAAGGTCTTCTAGACCAACCCCCTGCTAAGGCAGGAAACCCTATATTTCAGACAAATGGCTGTCCAATCTCTTCTTGAAATCTTCCAGTGTTGGAGCATTCACAACTTTTGGTGGCAAGCAGTTCCACTGATTAATTGTTCTAGAAGTCAGGATATTTCTCTTTAATTCCAAGTTGCTTCTCTCCTTGAATAGTTTCTACCTGTTGCTTCTTGTCCTGCTTTCAAGGTGCTTTGGAGAATAGCTTGACTCCCTCTTCTTTGGGGCGGGAGTGGGATTTAGTCGGTTTGGACTGGTTTGAGTGAACCGGTAGTTACAGCGATCAGTTGGCCCCGTCCCTGTGCTTGTCTGTCCTATATTTCCATGTTTTGCAGCCCCGCTGATTCGTGTGGCACAATGGATTGCCCCACCTCAACAAAAAATTATGGGCTGTCCCCTGACACCACTGGACAAAATTGCCAGGATCCGCTGCCTCAGCAGAGTTGAGGAAAATCCTCAGGGATGATTCACATCCCGGTCAGCACTTTCTCACTCTCCTATTATCGGGCAGGAGATACAGAAGCAGAGCCAGCTGAAGAAATAGGCTGAAAAATAGCTTTTATCCATGGACTGTCAGACTTCTGAATGCAACATAAACACCACAATTGGGTTTAATACGATAGACTTGCAGAGCCAGCACCAAGGAGGAGCATTTTGTGATTTGTGTGCAGCCGGTGCAGTCGGAAGTGGAATCGGACAGTGGGGAAGAATGGGGACCAGTCTGGGAGTCTGGAGAGGACTCGGACAAGGGTCCTGGGTCTGATGCAGAGATGGGGTCAGGACCATCTGGGAGTGGGGTGCTGCCTTTGGAGCCTTCAGTGTCTGGCAGCAGCAAGGAAGAGGAACAAGAGGAGCCTGTTCCCAGTGCGCGTGTGCGCAGAGCTGCTAGAAGGCAAGAGCAGCTGAAACAAAAGGAATAAGGCTGGGAGGTGACTGCCCCTCCCATAAGGGATAAAAGTCAGGCCATGATGATGAAACCTTTGCAGGAAGCAAAGTTGTTCGATCGGTTCAGACTCATTCTTGAAGCTCTTTGTACTTCGGTTGGTTTTTTTCCTAGTTCATTTGACACTTCTGTTATTGGCAGCACTTCACAGGAAAGAAAGGTGGGTGCTTATTTCGGGGGACTGTTTGAGATTAATTCCGGCTGGGAATGAAAACAATTCCCAACATTGCAATAAAATAAGACTAGTTTTTAAAATAAGTGTGAGCATGATTACGGTTTAGGAAGCCTTGGTCAGAACAGTGCATTTAAATTTCATTGTACACATGTTGTGCATGGACAATAAATGTTTGATTGATTGATTGATTATATTCACCCGGGCTGCAGCAGAAGGTAAGTTTTAGAGCTGAAGATGGATGGTTTTCAAATGCTGTGCGCACACTCAACGAACCAGTTGTTATACCACGTTGAATCCCATCACTGATGTCACCCCTACTCCTTCTTTCCACTAGAAAAGACACAAACTCCACGATGGCAAACCTATGGCATGCAGGTGGCACACAGAGCTATTTGTGTGGGCACGCGAGCCCCAGCCAAACTTACCTGCACTGCGCATGCGTGCGCCTCCCAGCTGATTTTCGGCCCATTTGAGGCTGTTTTCGCCCTCCCAGAGGCTTGAGGGAAGCCTCTGCAGCCTTAGGAGGCTGAAAAATGGGCCTTCCGGAAATATTGGAAGTGCCGAAATGGGCCCATTTTTCGGCCTCCCAAGGTTGCAGTGGCTTCTCTTGAGCTTCCGGGAGGGCGAAAAGGGCCTCAAATGGGCTGAAAATCAGCTGGGAGGTGCACACATGGCCGTGCAGGTAACGGGGTGGAGCGGGGATGTTGTGCATGCATGCGCAGAGGGGGACAGAGCACATTGCATTATGGGTGCTGGCACGTGGGTGGGTCCTTTCAGCAGACCACAACAGAAAGGTTCGCCATCACTGCACTAACTGAATAGTTACTAACTGCCCAACTGCGGTGATTCACTTAACAACAGGGGCAAGAAAGGTCATAAAGCAAAATTCATTCAACACATGTCTTGCTTAGCGACGGAAATGTTGGGCTCAGTTGCAGTCATAATTCGAGGCCAGCTGTATTTTTCCAAAACAAAGTGTCTGGAAGTTTCTTGTTGGTGCTGTGTTACAGCTTGTTCTCTTTATTTCTCTGCAGTGTCGCCGGGAACTGGATTGAGAGCAAGCCATGGCTTGTCGCTTCAAGGGATTTTCTACCACCAAAGATCAGCTCTGCCTCCACCTGCGCTTTTGTCCCAAAACCCAGAGATTCTTCCTCAGGTTCAAAAACTGGATTTGCAAGCCGAGAACAGGAGAAAAACCTTTATATGAGACTCTTGGTAACAAAACAAGATCTGCACTCCAGAGAAACCTTTGCAAACGTCCCTGCTTACCTTTGTTTGGGGAGCACCTCCTGCAAGCCTCGGGCGTGAAATAAACGTCTGCTTTTTCTCTTGCACGGAACTCAGGAAAAGGTTTTGCTTTTTTTCAATTGAAAACCAGCTGAACAGGAGGAATAGAATAGAGTAGTATATGGAATGGGGAGTAGAATCGAATGTAGAATATAGAATAGAAAGAGTATAGAATAGAATACAGAATAGAATAGAATATAGAACAGAATAGAATATAGAACAGAGAATAGAATAGAATAGAATATAGAATAGAGTATAGAATAGAATATAGAATAGAATATAGAATATAGAATAGAATAACATAGAATATAGAATAGAAAGAATATAGAATAGAATATAGAACAGAATAGAATATAGAACAGAGAATAGAATAGAATAGAATAGAGTATAGAACAGAATATAGAATAGAATATAGAATAGAATATAGAATAGAATATAGAATATAGAATAGAAAGAATATAGAATAGAATAGAATAGAGTATAAAATAGAATATAGAATAGAATAGAATATAGAACAGTATAGAACATAAAATAGAATAGAATATAGAAGAGAAAGAGTATAGAATAGAATATAGAATAGAATAGAATATAGAATAGAATATAGAATAGAATATAGAATATAGAATAGAATAGAATATAGAATAGAGTATAGAATAGAATATAGAATAGAATATAGAATATAGAATAGAATAACATAGAATATAGAATAGAAAGAGTATAGAATAGAATATAGAACAGAATAGAATATAGAACAGAGAATAGAATAGAATAGAGAACAGAATATAGAATAGAATATAGAATAGAATATAGAATAGAATATAGAATAGAATATAGAATATAGAATAGAATAGAATATAGAACAGAATAGAATATAGAAGAATAGAATAGAATATAGAATAGGAGCATAGAATAGAAGAATAGAATAGAATAGAATAGAATAGAATAGAATATAGAACAGAATAGAATATAGAATAGAATAGAATATAGAATAAAATATAGAATAGAATATAGAATAAAATATAGAATATAGAATATAGAATATAGAATATAGAATAGAAAGAATATAGAATAGAATAGAGTATAAAATAGAATATAGAATAGAACAGAGTATAAAATAGAATATAGAATAGAATAGAATATAGAATAGAATCGAATTGACTCTCGGTGGGAGAAAATGGCCTCCACAGGTTCCCGAGGGTCTCTGGAAGCTGGAAACGGGCCCATTTCCGGCCTTCCCGACCTTCCAGGAGCCCCATTTTTCACCCTCCCTGAGCCTCCGCACATGCCCTGCACTTACCTGGGATCCAAAACGGGCCACATGGGGACTCCCGGGAGGGGAGGAGGGAGGGGTTGGCAGGGCAGGGCCAGCCAGTCATGGGAACTAATGGTTTGGCAAACCTGAGGTAAAATTAACAGCCGGTTCGCCCGAACCGGTGCGAACCACTAGCAGGCCACCCCCTGCACCTGCCCACACACGCACGCACACACACATATACACACAGAGAGCAGCGGAGTCTTTCATTGGCTTGTCTAAGCAGGTTGTGCAAATACAACCTGCGTATACATCGAAGCTGTGGAGAAATGTCCTGCAAAATAGGTTTCTTTTTCCCTTTGCAAAACGGGTGGTTTTCCCTGCCAATTTTTTTTTCCTCACCTGGGTCTTCTCACCCATCAGCTCCCAGAATTCCACAGCCAGGTGAACTACTGCTAGGAATTCTGGGAGTTGGAGTCCCTGCAGCTGGATGTGAACTGGATCCAGGTTGGCATGGACGAACGGCGTCTTTTTTTTAATGCTGATTTTTTTGGCCAAAGTAAAACAGCACTGGAATCAATAACGTATTAAACCTTCATCTCACCTTTACGTCTAGCCAAAAAAAGCCTCATCTTCTTCATTACTGGTTTAACAGATTCTTTTTTAACAGGTTAACAGAGTTGGAAGGGACCTTGTAGGCCATCTAGTCCAACCCCCGGCCCCAAGCAGGAGACCCTACACCATTTCTCACAGAGGGCAGTCCAATCTTTTCTTGAAAGCTTCCAGGGATGAAGCCCCCACAACTTCTGAAGGCAACTTCTGTTCCATGGGTTGATTGTTCTCACTGTCAGAAAGTTTCTCCTTATTTCCAGGTTGAATCTTTTCTTGGTCAGTTTCCATCCTTTGTTCCTTGTCTGTTCCTTCGGGTGCTTTGGAAAATGTACACATTTATTTTATTTACATATATATGAAATTTTCGGCTCCCCTTTGAGATGAAAGGTCTTCGTAGGTCTTCATAGATCAATACAAAGGAGGGAATGGAAGGAGGTGGTAAAATTCTTCATCCAATTAAAAGAGAGAGAGGGGGGGAGGGAGGGAGGGAGGGAGAGGCATGTTTACTTTTCTGCAAGCATTCTTGGCTCATTAAGTAGTTTGACTCAACCAAAGGACAATAATAAATTAAAGAGTATAATGGCACTCAGCATGTATTCAAGCAGGGATTGACTGACACAAGTTGGAACAAATTCCGGCAGAAGAGCCTCTAGTGAAGCGATCTGCCATCTTGGCGCCTTCAACATTCCCAAACCATTCCCACATCCGAGAGCCAGTTCTGCCTCCATCTTGTCTGCCACCATTATGTGGATTCATTTCGTCTGATTTATTTTATCCTGCCTTCATTTTTATGAACAACTCAAGGTGGCAAATATATCTAATATTCCTCTTTTCTCCCACAGCAACAACGCTGTGAGGCGGGCTGGGATGAGAGAGAGGGATGGGCATAAAGTCACCCAGCTGGCTTTCATGCCTAAGGCGGGACTAGAACTCACCATCTCTTGATGATTGGCTCAAAGTCACCCAACCAGCTTTCATGGCTAAGGTGGGACTGGAACTCACCATCTCCTGGTGATTCGCCCAAAGTCACCCAGCTGGCTTTCATGCCTAAGGTGGGACTAGAACTCACCATCTCCTGGTGATTGGCTCAAAGTCACCCAGCTGGCTTTCATGCCTAAGGTGGGACTAGAACTCACCGTCTCCTGGTGATTGGCTCAAAGTCACCCAGCTGGCTTTCATGCCTAAGGTGGGACTAGAACTCACCGTCTCCTGGTGATTCGCCCAAAGTCACCCAGCTGACTTTCATCACTAAGGCAGGACTAGAACTCACCATCTCCTGGTGATTGGCTCAAAGTCACCCAACCAGCTTTCATGGCTAAGGTGGGACTGGAACTCACCATCTCCTGGTGATTCACCCAAAGTCACCCAGCTGACTTTCATCACTAAGGCAGGACTAGAACTCACCATCTCCTGGTGATTGGCTCAAAGTCACCCAACCAGCTTTCATGGCTAAGGTGAGACTGGAACTCACCATCTCCTGGTGATTGGCCCAAAGTCACCCAGCTGACTTTCATCACTAAGGCGGGACTAGAACTCACCGTCTCCTGGTGATTGGCTCAAAGTCATCCAACCAGTTTTCATGCCTAAGGTGGGACTAGAACTCACCATCTCCGGTGATTGGCCCAAGGTCACCCAGCTGACTTTCATCGCTAAGGCGGGACTAGAACTCACCATCTCCGGTGATTGGCCCAAAGTCACCCAGCTGACTTTCATCACTAAGGCGGGACTAGAACTCACCGTCATCTGGTGATTGGCCCAAAGTCACCCAGCTGACTTTCATGGATAAGGTGGAACTAGAACTCACCGTCTCCTGGTGATTGGCCCAAAGTCACCCAGCTGACTTTCATCACTAAGGCAGGACTAGAACTCACCGTCTCCTGGTGATTGGCTCAAAGTCATCCAACCAGCTTTCATGGCTAAGGCGGGACTAGAACTCACCATCTCCGGTGATTGGCCCAAGGTCACCCAGCTGACTTTCATCGCTAAGGCGGGACTAGAACTCACCATCTCCGGTGATTGGCCCAAAGTCAGCACCCAGCTTTTGTGCATAGGGTGGTGGTGCAACTAGAACTCCCCATCCACTAGTTTCTCACCGTTTTTGGTGTGCACTCTTTTTCACCCCACCCTATTTGAAATGCTAAACTTTCCTTCAAATGCATTCCTAAAATCAAAGCTTTCTAACACCTCTTTTCCTTCTTAACTTCTTAACACACATGCTTTGAGCGAGCTTCATTCTTGAGTGACAAGGACTTATGAATGGACAGACTGGGCCATGGCTGCCGAGAGGCAGTTGGAGGTCATCCAGCCCCATCATCAGTTACCCATTGTTCTCCTCCTCAATCTGATGTTCTCCAGACCATTGAGATGCTTGTCACTGGAAACCAGTAGCAGGCCCGGGTCCCATAAAGACGTGGGATGGAGTCCAGAAATTGTTAACTTCCTTCAGGCCTGGCCCAGACCAGACTAGCAGGTTCCTAATGAGGAGGGTGTGGAGCCTTCAGAAGAAGATTTCCACCATTGATTTTGCTCCAGTGAAATCAAGGCAGGGGTGTTGGCTCCTTGCTGCAAGATGCCAGAACATCTCTTGGAGACCAGCCAGTAGAAACAACTTTAATCCTTTTGGGGGCTAAGTGAAGAAGCATTTCTTCACCGTCAAGACGAGCAACCAGGCGCAGAAGGTGGATCGGCGAGTTGGTTGGGGCAGAAGAAGGCACCATGACCTCTCTGACGGAACAAGAAATCGCGGAGTTCAAGGAAGCCTTCATGCTCTTTGACCGGGATGGAAATGGGACCATCACGACCAGGGAACTCGGGACTGTCTTGAGGTCCTTGGGGCAAAACCCCACTGAAGCTGAACTGCGGGAGATCGTCCACAAGTTGGAAATGCACAAAAACGGCACCATCGACTTTCCCGGGTTCTTGAACCTGATGGAGAAGGAGGTCAAGAGCCGAGATTGCCATGAGATCCGGAAAGCCTTCCAGGTGTTTGACAAAGATGGCAACGGTTACATCAGCGCTGCGGAGCTGAGGCACATCATGACCAACTTGGGGGAGAAGTTGTCCAGCGAAGAAGTCGAGGAGATGCTGAAGGTGGCCGACCTGGATGGAGACGGGCAGATGAATTATGAGGAGTTCCTGAGGATGATGACCAGCAAGTGAAGGAGGTCTTGTAGAGATCTTAGCCTACGAGATTGAAGGGATTTGTGACCTTTTGGGCCACGTACCTCCTCCATAATGTGGCCTGGTGAGGAGGACATTGAAGACAACCAGTTGCGGTGGGACGTGAATCGATGGAGGAAAGCTCCGTCAGACACTTGGGGATGCTAATTGGACTTCAGCGGTGGTGATTTGTGGATTTTTTTTCTGGGCTTTCCAAGAAGCCTGCGGCATCTTTTGGGAATCAAAAGATATTCTTGACTTTTAACGACTCAAAATGATCTCACAAGGCCAAGGTTGTAGCCTTACAGAGAAGCTAATTTGGAGGTGCAGCAAATTTTTCTGCAGCAAAATCATCCCCAGTTGTTCCGGCATGAAGTAATTTAATTCTAGCCAGTCAAATAAAGGTCTAATTGCTTTTATCCTCATGAGTTCTCTGTCCTCTTTTATTACCGCATTGCTCTGAGAAAGGATTTTTTTTATTTCAAACAGAGAGGCTGTGATGCTGCCTTAATTCACACGGGACATGAGAAACCTGGAATTTTGGGGGAGAACGGGAAATCTCATTTTCTTGAATAACTATATTCCAGCTGGCTGTAGGGCAGGGGTCTCCAACCTTGGCCCCTGGAAGCCTGGCGGACTTCAACTCCCAGAATTCCACAACTCTGGGAGTTGAAGTCCGCCAGGCTTCCAGGAGCCAAGGTTGGAGACCCCTGCTGTAGGGGGATGAATTTGAGAGGTTGACTTTGGTGAAGGATTACCTGTAGAATACATAGCCCTTTCTACCAAATGTTAATGGAGGGTGTGTTGTTGTTTTTTTTAATGAAGGCAAATTACTTTGATTTTCATCTTGGGCGGCTTGTAGTTACTTTAGGAAGCTTTTCGGGTACAATTCCACATATGCACAAAAACACTCACAGAGAGAGAAGGAAGGGAGGGAGGGGAAAAAAGAGGAAATGAGGGAGGGAGGGAGAAAGGAAGGGAGGGAGGAAGGGAGGGAGGGAAAGAGGGAAGGACAAAGGGAAGGAGGGAGGGAGGGAGATGTAAGGAGGGAGGAAGTAAGTAAGAAAGGGAGGGAAGGAAGGAAGGAGGAACGAAGAGAGAGAGGGAGAGAGGGAGGGAGAAAGGAAGGGAGGGAAGGTGGGTGGTGGGAGGGAGATGAAGGGAGGGAGGGACAGAGAAAGGAAGAAAGAAAGGGAGGGAAGGAAGGAGGAAAAAAGAGACAGAGCAAGGGAGGGAGGAAGATGAAGGGAGGGAGGGACAGAGAAAGGAAGAAAGGGAGGGAGGGAAGGAAGGAGGAAAGAAGAGACAGAGGGAGAGAGTGGGTGAGAGAGGAAAGAAGGAAGGAAGGGAAGGAGGGAAGGTGGGAGGGAGGGAGATGTAAGAAGGGAGGAAGTAAGTAAGAAAGGGAGGGAGGGAAGGAAGGAGGAAAGAAGAGAGAGAGGGAGGGAGGGAGGGAGAAAGGAAAGAAGGAAGGAAGAAAGGGAGGGAGGAAAGGACAAAGGGAGGGAGATGAAGGGAGGGAGGGATGGAGGAAGAAAGGAAGGAAGGAAAGAAGGGAGGGAGGGAAGGTTAGAGAGAGAGAGAGGCAGACAGACAGATAGAGAGACAGAAACAGATGATAGAGATAGACAGACAGACAGACAGACACAAACGGAGTTATACAATTCTTCGGGGTGGGGGAGAACTAGACCTTCCATCACTTTGGGGTCTCCAGAAAGCCTTTGAAGCTCCTGCCCCTCCCCCTGGAATTTCTCCGCTTTTGCGGAATAAAAGAAAATACAGTTGTCTCCTGTTTCCTATCTTGCCTGGCTCAACCAACCCGCCCCCCTCCCCCGGACACAGATCTTGCCCCAGGAATGGAAAAATTGCGCCACAAAACAGAAAACAGATGAGGAAGAAGAAGGGGGTAGTTCTCGGCTTACAATGACAATGGCGCCCAAAATTTCGGTTGCTAAGCGAGATATTTGTCAAGTGAGTTTTGCCCCGTTTTTAAAGTGAGTTTTGCCACCGTTGTCCACAAAATGAGTGGGTAGCCGTAGTTCTACCGCTGTACGGTGTTGGGTCTCCATTGCTCAACCTTCAATTCATTTATTAGGTGTCCTCGAGGTGTGTTGGGATTACAACGTCCATAATTCCCCACTGGAATGGATGAAGGCCCACCTGGAGGACAGCAGGCTGATATACTCAACTGTGAAATGGGCACCAGGACCTGCCGAGATGGTGGAACAGCCTGGAGTTCCAACTGAGACCTTCTTTAAGGAGAACCCCTAGTAGTCTCGTCTGGGACCGAAAGCATCTTGCCCCCCACCTCAAAGGTCCTCCAGATGTGGAAATGGGGAAAATGTCCCTCGCTTTCTCGGAAGAAGTTTCCAGGTAGGATTTCCAACCGGATTAAGGAGTAAGGGTAGGCTTGAACAATCCCAGCAATGGGTTCAATGCCCAATTGCTGGGTGGGCAGGGTTAACGTCTGGTTTCCTGCTTTTAGTGGGCCTCCAGAGCCAGGGAGGAAGCCATTTTCACCCTCCCAAGGATTCGGAGAAGGGATGGTATGATACCGGTTCAGACCGGTTCTATAGAACCGGTTGCTTTGTTTCTGTGCAGTTCCGGAGCACCGGCAAATCATGTCCCTGGCTGGCCCCGCCCCTCTTTGCCTTCCCCTCCCCACCCAGTCAGTTCTTATAGTGCATGCCCGACATCACTGACTGCCTTCTCCCCCGCCCAGTCACTCCTTAAACCAGGGGTCTCAAACTAAATTTACCTGGGGGCCACTGGAGGCAGAGTCTGGGTGAGGCTGGGCCGCATAAGGGATTCCACAAAAATGATGTCATTTCCGCTTCTACTTGTCACAACAGCGCGGCGCATGACAAACAGCCCGGTAGCAGTCGCCTTTCTCTGCGTTTGATCATGGCATTTGTTGATGATAGAAAGTACTGGAATGGTGGCCGCAAAAAAAAGGTGACTGCTACCGGACTGTTCGTCATCCGCCACACTGTTGTTACAAGTGTAGTGTGCATGAAGTCGAGGTAGCTTAGCCTAGCACTGAATGTCAGCCACGACGAGGAACGGCGGGTGGGACTTCCTTCAGAGGTCCATTCCCCCTGCGGGCTGCACTAATATTATACTTTCATATCATGGTGGGGGCCATAGGATGTTGTCCTGCGGGCCGCAATTGTATTTCTTTTTTTCCCCTCCCAATGATCAGCTGTTCTGATGATCAGCTGTTCCGGGATCCCCCTCACTGTCTTACTACTTCACCCAGGAGGCTTCCCTGAGGCCCAGGAGGAGCAGGGTTGGGGGGGGAGCTTTGCCCCCCCCATGCTCCATTTTTTTTTGCCTTCCTGGACCCCAGGGAAGCCTTCTGGGAGCAAAAATGGCCCCCCAGGAGGCCCAGGAGGCAAAAAATGGTGGGAGGTTGCTGCAAAAAAAAAGCCACGCCCACTCAGTCCCATGGCAACATCCACCTAGCCACGCTACCTAGCCACAGCCACCTAGCCACGCCCACCTAGCCATGCTCACCTAGCCGCACTGACAGAACCGGTTGTTAAAAAAATTGGAATCCCACCCCTGGTCTGGAGGCTTCTCCCGGGCCTCTGAGAGGGCAAAACCGGCCTCTCCCAGGCTCTGGAGGCCTTCCAGAAATTTGAAACAGGCCCATTTCCAGACTTCCAGAAGGCCCATTTCTGGAAGTTTCCGGATTTCCAGAAGGCCCCCTCCCAAAGTCTCTGCGGGGACCCTGCACTTACCTGCATGGCATGGAGACTCCTGGGAGGGTCGGGGCAGAGTGAGCGGGGTCATCCAGTCGGTTGAAATACTGGTTCGGTGAATCCAATGTAACTTTAACATCCGGTTCGACCTAACCGGTCCAAACCGGTGGAATCCCATCCCTGTTAAGGAGCCCAAGATACGTCAAGGAGATGGCTTGGTAGGATGTGAACTTGGTAAGACATCTGAACTTGGATGTTTGGCCAGGGATTCGCTCCCCTATTGTATACAGGAGCTTGTCCTGTCAGTGTCGGTGGGATTGTGGGTTTCTCCTTCACAGTTCATTGATTTAGGGTATTGTTTGTCTGGTATTAATTCCAGCTTATCTGACTGCTTGCTGGAGAGGAAGTGTGAGGTCCTTGGTGCTCTCTGAGCTTAGTTGTGGATGTTTCATGACCCAACTAGGTAACATCATCAGTGCTGGAAAGAAGGAAGGAAGGAAGGAAGGAAGGAAGGAAGGAAGGAAGGAAGGAAGGAAGGAAGGAAGGAAGGAAGTCCTGTGGAGTCCTTGGTGCCCCCTGAGCTTGGTGGTTTCCTTGCAGACGTTTTATGACCCAACTAGGCAATATCATCAGTGCTAGAAGGAAGGAAGGGAGGAAGGGAGGGAGGGGAGGAGGAGGAAGAGGATGACAACTGTGGAATCCTTGGTGCTCTATGAGCTTGGTTGTTTGTTTGCCGTCATTTGATGACCCAACTGGGTAACATAATTAGTGCTGGAAGGAAGGAAGGAAGGAAGGAAGGAAGGAAGGAAGGAAGGAAGGAAGGAAGGAAGGAAGGAAGGAAAGAAGGAAGAGGAGGGGGGGGATGACGACTGTGGAGTTCTTGGTGCTCAGTTGTTTGCTTGCAGACATTTCATGACCCAACTAGGTAGCATCATCAGTGCTGGAAGGAAGGGAGGGAGGGGAGAAGGAGGAGGAGGACGACGACTGTGGAGTTCTTGGTGCTCAGTTGTTTGCTTGCAGTCATTTCATGACCCAACTCGGTAACATAATCAACGCTGGAAAGGAGGAAGGAAGGAAGGAAGGAAGGAAGGAAGGAAGGAAGGAAGGAAGGAAGGAAGGAAGGAAGGAAGGAAGGAAGGAAGAGGAGGACGACTGTGGAGTTCTTGGTACTCAGTTGTTTGCTTGCAGACATTTCATGACCCAACTAGGTAACATAATCAGTGCTGGAAGGGAGGAAGGAAGGAAGGAAGGAAGGAAGGAAGGAAGGAAGGAAGGAAGGAAGGAAGGAAGGAAGGAAGGAAGGAAGGAAGGAAGGAAGGAAGGAAGGAAGAGGAGGAGGACGACTGTGGAGTTCTTGGTGCTCAGTTGTTTGCTTGCAGATATTTCATGACCCAACTAGGTAACATAATCAGTGCTGGAAGGGAGGAAGGAAGGAAGGAAGGAAGGAAGGAAGGAAGGAAGGAAGGAAGGAAGGAAGGAAGGAAGGAAGGAAGGAAGGAAGAGGAGGAGGACGATTGTGGAGTTCTTGGTGCTCAGTTGTTTGCTTGCAGACATTTCATGACCCAACTAGGTAACATAATCAGTGCTGGGAGGGAGGGAGGGAGGGAGGGAGGGAGGGAGGGAGGGAGGGAGGAAGGAAGGAAGGAAGGAAGGAAGGAAGGAAGGAAGGAAGGAAGGAAGGAAGGAAGGAAGAGGAGGAGGACGACTGTGGAGTTCTCGGTGCTCAGTTGTTTGCTTGCAGACATTTCATGACCCAACTAGGTAGCATCATCAGTGCAGGGAGGAAGTGGGTTTTACTCCCTGTATTTATATACAGGTTTGCCCTGTCCGTTGTTGGCAAGGGGATGTGGTTTCCTCCTGAGTAGTTTCTCGAACAGACTTATTGTTTCCTGCTTGTTTGTCTGGTCTTAATCCCTGTTTATCTGGATGTTGGTTTCTGATGAGATTTGTTCTTATCTTTTTGTTTCCTGTCTGGCTTTCTTTTTTTTCTTAATAAATGGGCTCCGTTAACAAACTCTTGCGATTGTGATTGTGTTTTTCCTCCCTTCCTCTTCCACCCCATTGATTCAGTGGGGAGCCAGTCTGGGTCTCTCTCTTCCTCAGCACTAACTTCTTTTCCCAGCTTTCAGAGATATTTCTGTCTTGGGGTTTTTTTTCTTCTCATTTCTCCATATTCAACTCCGAGTTTAGAGCAGATCTTTCTGAGAGATATATTTCAACATCAAAAATCAGGAATATTTCAAGATTAAGATGGGAAAACAAGCCAACCAACAATTTTATTTTCAGGAGCTACGCATCTCTAAATTTAGGTGTTCCATAAATATCGCATTTTTTGATAAAAGGAAAGGGAACAGTCTTTTATTTTTAGAGCTTATTTTCCAATCCCTAACTCTTTCTAATTTGGGGGTGTTTTATTAGTGACATTTTGACGTGAAGTCAAAGGGGTCCTTTCCAACAAAGCACCAAGAATGGTTCCCA
>CM066331.1:212602813-212607813 GCA_033807585.1 Hydrophis major | reverse complement strand
GACTCCAACTCCCAGAATTCCTCAGCCAGCAAAGCTTGCGGACTCCAACACCCAGAATTCCTCAGCCAGCAAAGCTTGCGGACTCCAACTCCAGAATTCCTCAGCCAGCAAAGCTTGCGGACTCCAACACCCAGAATTCCTCAGCCAGCAAAGCTTGCGGACTCCAACACCCAGAATTCCTCAGCCAGCAAAGCTTCCGGACTCCAACTCCCAGAATTCCTCAGCCAGGAAAGCTTGCGAACTCCAACTCCCAGAATTCCTCAGCCAGCAAAGCTTGCGGACTCCAACTCCCAGAATTCCTCAGCCATCAAAGCTTGCGGACTCCAACTCCCAGATTTCCTCAGCCATCAAAGCTTGCGGACTCCAACTCCCAGAATTCCTCAGCCAGCAAAGCTTGCGGACTCCAACTCCCAGAATTCCTCAGCCAGCAAAGCTTCCGGACTCCAACTCCCAGAATTCCTCAGCCAACAAAGCTTGAGGAATTCTGGGAGTTGAAGTCCACAGGTCTTAAGGTTGCCAAGGTTGGAGACCCCTGCTCTAGCTCATTGTTCAATTCTCCTGTTTGGGGGTTGAAGAAAGATTTTTTTTTGCTGAGCTTGAAGCAAATCATCGATTAGTAAGGTACAAATTTAGCTCATCAGCTGATTTGCTTCCACAGAGTTGGCAATAGTAGCGAAACGATTAAGGGAGTCCTGGACTGACAACAGTTTGCTTACTGACTGTTCAAAGTTACAAGGGCACTGAAAAAAAGGGACTTACGACCATTTTTCACACTTATGACCATTGCAGCATCCCCTTGGTCACGTGATCTAAATTAAGGCACTTGGGGACTGACTCGTATTTATGACGGTTGCAACATCCAGGGGTCGTGCGATCCCCTTTTGCAACCATTTGTGGGTCCTTGGGAGGGAGGAAAAGAAAAGAAAGAGAAGAAAAGAAAGAGAAAGAGTGAAAGGAAGGAAGGAAGGAAGGAAGTGAAAGGAGGGAAGGAAGGGAGGGGAAAGGAGGAAAGAAAAGGGAAGTGGAAGAAGGAAGGAAGAGAGTGAGGAAAGAAGGAGCAGGGGAAGGGAAGGGAGGAAGGGAGAAGTCAGGGAAAGGAAAGGGAAAGTAGGAAGGAAGGATGGAGGAAAGGGAAGGGAAGTGGAAGAAGGGAGGAAGGAGGAAGGAAGGAGGAAAGGGAAGGGAAGAAGGAAAGAAATAATGAAGGAAGCAGGAAAGGAAAGGAAGGGGAAGAGAAGGGAAGGGGAAGAAGGGAGGAAGAAAAGAAAGAAAGAAAGAAAGAAAGAAAGAAAGAAAGAAAGAAAGAAAGAAAGAAAGAAAGAAAGAAAGAAAGAAAGAAAGAAAGAAAGAAAGAGTTTGGAAGGGAAGAAGGAAAGAAATAAGAAGGAGAGGAAGGAAGGAAGAAAGGAAGGGGAAGAGAGGAAGGGAAGGAAAGAAGGAAGGAAAGAGAAAGAAAGAAAGAAAGAAAGAAAGAAAGAAAGAAAGAAAGAAAGAAAGAAAGAAAGAAAGAAAGAAAGAAGAAAGAAAGAAAGAAAGAAGAAAGAGTTTGGAAGGGAAGAAGGAAAGAAATAAGGAAGGAAGGAGGAAGGGAAGGAGGGAATGGAAAGAGAAGGAAGGGAAGAAGGAAGGAAGAAAAGAGAAAGAAAGAAGAAAGAAAGAAAGAAAGAAAGAAAGAAAGAAAGAAAGAAAGAAAGAAAGAAAGAAAGAAAGTTTGGAAGGGAAGAAGGAAAGAAATAAGGAAGGAAGGAGGAAGGGAAGGGAACGGAAAGAGAAGGGAAGGGGAAGAAGAAGGAAGAAAGAGAAAGAAAGAAAGAAAGAAAGAAAGAAGAAAGAAAGAAAGAAAGAAAGAAAGAAAGAAAGAAAGAAAGAAAGAAAGAAGAAGAAAGAAAGAAAGAAAGAGTTTGGAAGGGAAGAAGGAAAGAAATAATGAAGGAAGCAGGAAAGGAAAGGAAGGGGAAGAGAAGGGAAGGGGAAGAAGGAAGGAAGAAAAGAGAAAGAAAGAAAGAAAGAAAGAAAGAAAGAAAGAAAGAAAGAAAGAAAGAAAGAAAGAAAGAAAGAAAGAGAGAGAAACCAAGACTTGCAAAGAAGGTAAGCAAGAGGTCAAAGAATGGGAGTTGGGCAAAGGGCCCGGGTGACACTTCAACCTTGTTTTGGAAGCCGCTGAAGGGAACTCAGGCCAGGAGCCTCCAGCAGAGCCGACGGAATGGAAGCGGAGAGCAAAGGACCAGCCGACGGAGGAGGGAGCTGGAAGGAGCCGCTGGGCCACTTGCACGGAAGGGAAGCCAGAGGTTGTTGGCTGACAAAACAACCCAGAAGCTCCCTCGGGTCATCTGAGTTCAGGTTTGGCTCAAGGGGGACCCTGATGGAGGGAAAGACTTAGACAGGAAGGGAAGAGAAGAGAGAGAGAGAAAGGAAAGAGAAAGAAAGAAGAAAGAAAGAAAGAAAGAAAGAAAGAAAGAAAGAAGAAAGAAAGAAAGAAAGAAAGAAAGAAAGAAAGAAAGAAAAAGGAAAAAGAGAAAAAAAGAGAAAGAAAGAAAGAAAGAAATAAAGAAGAGAGAGAGGTAGAAAGAAAGAAAAGGAAAGAAAAAGAAAGAAAGAGAAAGAGAAAGGAAAAAGAAAGAGAAAAAGAAGAGAGATAGGAAGAAGGAAGAGGAAAAGATGTAGGAAGAAGAAAAAAGAAAGAAAGAAAAGAAAAAAGAATGAATGGGAAAAGGAAATGGAAAAGGAAGGAAGAAAGGACAGAAGGGAAGGAAGGAGGGAAGGAAGGAAGAAAAGATAAAGGAGGGAAGGAAGGAAGGAGGGAAGGAAGGGAGGGAGGGACGGTTGGAGGGAGAGAGATAAGGAAGGAAGAAGGAAGGGGAGGGAGGGAGGGAGGAAGGAATGAAGGAGAAGGAAGGAGAGGGAGGGGAGGGAAGGAAGGAGGAAGGAAGGAGGAAGGAAGGAAGGAAGGAAGGAGAGGGAAGAAGGGAGGAACGAGAAGGAAGGAGAGGGAGGGAGGGAGGGAAGCAAGGAGGGAGGAGGAAGGAAGGGAGGAAGGAAGGGAGGAAGGAAGGGAGGATGGAAGGAGAAGGAAGGAGAGGGAGGGAGGGAAGGAAGGAGGGAGGGAGGAAGGAGAAGGAAGGAGAGGAAGGGAGGGAGGGAGGGAAGGAAGGAAGGAGGGAGGAAGGAAGGAAGGAGAAGAAAGGAGAGGGAGGGAGGGAGGGAAGGAAGGAGGGGAGGAAGGAAGGAAGGAGAAGGAAGGAGAGGGAGGGAGGGAGGGAGGGAAGGAAGGAGGAAGGAAGGAAGGAGAGGGAGGGAGGGAAGGAAAGAGGGAGGGAGGAAGGAGGGAGGGAGGGAGGAAGGAAGGAAGAAGAAGGAAGGAGAGGGAGGGAGGGAGGGAAGGAAAGAGGGAGGAAGGAAGGAAGGAAGGAGAGGGAGGGAGGGAAGGAAAGAGGGAGGAGGGAGGGAGGAAGGAAGGAAGGAAGGAAGGAGAAGGAAGGAGAGGGAGGGAGGGAAGGAAAGAGGGAGGAAGGAAGGAAGGAAGGAAGGGAGGGAGGGAGGGAGGGTCATAATGCATGGCAATTAATATACTTGACTGAAGCATCCCTTTAATTTCCCAGGATGCATTTGGGCTACCCTGGATGGTCTGTCAAACTCTACCTGCTGATTGGGCCAACATCAGCCAGTTGGTCTTTCATGCCTTAAGACGGGACTAGAACTCACTATCGCCCAGTTTCTCCCCTGCTGCCTTAACCACTAGGCCTTGGGGGCCGAAAGTGCACATGTGTGCCTGCACCCATAAAGCACGGTGCATGTGCCCCCCCCGCATGCACGCTCAAACCCCCCATGCACCAAGTGTGCCTCTGCGCATGTTCACATGTCTCCCATGTGCCCCCTGCACATGCGCGGCTGTACCGACAATCAGCTGGCTGGTGGGAGGCGTGCATGCGTGCACAGCGGATCTGTTCTGGACGACGGATTGTGTGCTGCCAGAAATGGCTCTCCGTGCCACTTCCGGCACAGTGGTGTGGTCAGCTGGCAGCAAGTGCAGATTCAGATGAGGGGCCAGGACCATCCGGGAGTGGAGTGCTGCCTTCGGAGATTGTGGGGGCTGGCAGCAGTGAGGAGGAGGTTCCCGAGGAGCCTGTGCCAAGCACGCATGCACGCAGGGCTGCTCGCAGGAAAGAGCAGCTGCAGCAGCACGGGGGACTCGGGAGTAAGGCTGCGAGGTAATTGGCCCCTCCTTCAAGGAGATAAAAGCAAGCTGTGAATTGGACGTTCTTTGCAGGAAGCAAAGATGTTTTGAAACTCAGCCTCGTGGACCTTCCAGTATCTCAAGTTGGTATTGGAAGACTCTTGTGTTGTGAAATATTTCTTATCTGTGATTCTTGGCAGTCCTGCACAGTTTTGGCGAGGCTTGTGCTTATCAAAGTTTATTAGTTTGCAGCAGCCTTTAACCGGGGATTCGTAAGACTCATTACAAGGTTTCCTGTTTCCTTTGGTTCGTGTTTGTCTTATTGGACAAGGGTTTGGGTCAGAACATGTGCAAAGGTTTGCCACGCATAGACCAAACCAACCCTCATGCGTCTCTGATTGTAATGATGCATGCAGGAATGACTTGACAGACAGAGAACAACCAGAGAAGACACCCCCTTGCCCCCCCCCCACAAAGCATGAGAATTTAGTAATTTCCTTAATACACCGGTCATAAATGTGAGTCAGTTGCCACCCACCTGAATTTTGATTGTGGGTAACCATGGGATGTTGCAAAGTGGGGAAAATACAGACATAACTTGCTTTTTTTTTTTTCAGGGCTGTTGTAATTTCAGCCACTAAATGAACTGTTGTAAGTCGAGGAGTTACATAGCCATGTCGGAGTTGAGCTCTGTAGGATATCTGGATGCTGAACGTTCCTAAACAACACACACACATTGTTTTCCCTACGTGCTTCGTGTTTAGACAACCCGACAGCATTTCCCAGCCTCTCCTCTGCCCAGCAGTTCGAAAAAGGCACTCTGGAA
>CM066331.1:212398144-212602713 GCA_033807585.1 Hydrophis major | reverse complement strand
AGCATCCTAGTTGCTCTTCTCTGCATTCTTCTGCTTGAAATCTGGAAGCCTTCAGACTGGGTGATCCAGTATGACATCACGAAACTTTGCAGATGTGAAGCTGTCTGAATCACTCCGAAAACTTGATTGCAACACTATCTTGCAAACATCACCCTTCCTTAGACAGGACTAGAGAGCGGTTGTTATGTTCGCTGTCTGGGTTTTCCAGATGTTTTCAATTAAAAAAACAACAGCAACCCAGCTCTGAGCAAAGATCAGAGAAAGGGGAGTCCAAAAACATCTCGAAAGGAGCCAGGTTCTTTGCCTCCACTGCAGGACAACCTGCACCCATTAGATAACTCCACATCTGGATTTAGCTTCGGTTTTCTAAAGGGGTGGGATTAAAAGGGGGATGATGGATGGATGGATGGATGGATAGGATAGAGGGAGGGAAGGAGGGTGGGAGGGAGGGAGGAGAACAGAAAGGGGAGAGAGGGAGGGAAAGAAGGAAGGAAAGAAGGAAGGAAAGGACAAGAGAAAGGAAGGAAGAGAAAGGGGAAGAAGGAAGGAAGAAAGGAAAGGGGAAGGAAGGAAGGAGCGAGAAATAGATAAGACGAAGGAAGGAAAAGGAAAGGACAAGAGGAAGGAAGGAAGAGAAAAGAGAAGGAAGGAAGGAAAGGGGAGGAAGCAAGGAAAGGAGAGAGGAAGGAAGGAAGGAGAGGGAAATAGATAAGAGGAATGAAGGAAAAGGAAAGGACAAGAGAAAGGAAGAGAAAGGAGAAGGGAGGAAGGAAGAGAGGAAAGAGAGAGGAAAGAGAGAGGAAAGAAGGAAGGAAGAAAGGAAAGAGAGAGGAAGGAAGCAAGGAGAGAGAAATAGATAAGAGGAAGGAAGGAAAAGGAAAGGACAAGAGGAAGGAAGAAAGAGAAAGGAGAAGGAAGGGAAGGGAAGGGAAGGGAAAGGAAGGGAAGGGAAGGGAGGAAGTAAGGAAGGAAGGAAGGAAGGAAGGAAGGAAGGAAGGAAGGAAGGAAGGAAGGAAGGAAGGAAGGAAGGAGAGAGAAATAGATAAGAGGAAGGAAGGAAAAGGAAAGGACAAGGAAGGAAGAAAGAGAAAGGAGAAGGAAGGGAAGGTAAGGGAAAGGAAGGGAAGGGAAGAGAAGGGAAGGAAGGAAGGAAGGAAGGAAGGAAGGAAGGAAGGAAGGAAGGAAAGGAAGGAAGGAAGGAAGGAAGGAAAGGAAGGAAGGAAGGAAGGAAAGAAGAAAGGAAAGGAAGGAAGGAAGGGAAGGAAGGAAGGAAGGAAGGAGGGAAAGGAAAGGAAAGGAAAGGAAAGGAAAGGAAAGGAAGGAAGGAAGGAAGGAAGGAAGGAAGGAAGGAAGGAAGGAAGGAAGGAAAGGAAGGAAGGAAGGAAGGAAGGAAAGGAAGGAAGGAAGGAAGGAAAGAAGAAAGGAAAGGAAGGAAGGAGGGAAAGGAAAGGAAAGGAAGGAAGGAAAGGAAGGAAGGAAGGAAGGAAGGAAAGGAAGGAAGGAAAGGAAGGAAGGAAGGAAGGAAAGGAAGGAAGGAAGGAAGGAAGGAAAGAAGAAAGGAAAGGAAAGAAGGAAGGGAAGGAAGGAAGGAAGGAAGGAGGGAAAGGAAAGGAAAGGAAAGGAAAGGAAGGAAGGAAAGGAAGGAAGGAAGGAAGGAAGGAAGGAAGGAAGGAAGGAAGGAAGGGCTGGTTTCCAAATGTTGTGGGTGCTCCCAATAGGAGTAATTCATTTTGAAGTACAAGATTGGACAACCATTTGTCTGAAATGAGATGGAGTCTCCTGCTCAAACAGAAGGTTGGACTAGAAGACCTCCCCTGGTCACTTCCCGCTCTGTTTGGCTTCCCTTTGCAGCCAGTCTGTTGTGCAAGGCGTTTATTTTTACCTCTGACTTAATCCCAGCTGCCCCGAAGGTTTATAATTCACTGCCTAAACTTGGCAATATTTTTGGCAGCCTTTGCTGATGAAGGCTTTTCGGGCACCTACCAATTCTACCCTCTAAATATTTGGAAGAAGGATTTGCACACAGACACAAACATACAGACACGGACAGACACACATCTTGACTCCGTCTGAATTCCATATCTAGCCACGTTCTTCATCCAACTTTCAGCTGGGGTTTTTGCAAGAGTGTTTTGTTTCGCTCTGAACATGAAAAAGCCAGATGTGTTATTTGTCACCACTTTTTAATACTCCATCCAAGAATTATTGTGGGAACCATGTGCTCTTCGGAAGAAATTCAACTCTTCTTTTGGCTGCTGCTCCCTAAATTGCAGGAATGACACCCTCAAACCCTCCAGAGCGAGCGCGAAGTTTCCAAAAGGATAGCACACAGTTTAAAAAAAAAAACACAGGTTGCTCTCAACTTACAACCTCAACTGGGCCCCCTGTTACTAAGTGAGACATTAGTTAAGGGAGCTTAAATGTTGTGTATTATTAGATGGGAAACCAGACCAACGTGTGGATTAATAAATAAATATAATGCTAACGGAGCATTTCTCAACATTAACAAACTTAAAGAAGGGTGGACTTCAACTCCTAGAATTCCCCAGTCAAGAAGACCTCAATTATTTCAAAATGGGTGGACAATTCCCAGAATACCCCAGCCAAAAAAGAGCTCAGGGACTTTAAAATGGGTGGACTTCAACTCCCAGAGTTCCCTGTCCAGGAAAACGATGACTTCAAGATGGTGAACTTCAACTCCCAGAATTCCCCAGCTAGGAAGACCTCAGTAACATTAACACGGGGAGACTTCAACTCTCATAGTTCCCCAGACAAGAAGTCCTCAACTTCAAGATGGGTGGACTTCAACTCCCAACCAGGAAGACCTTGACAACTTCAGGATAGGTCTACTTCAACTCCCATAATTCCCCAGACAGGAAGACTTTGGTGACTTCAAGATGGGGGAACTTCAACTCCCAGAATTCCCTAGCATGAAGATTTCGGCAACTTCAAGATGGGTCGACTTCAACTCCCAGAATTCCCCAGCCAGGAAGACCTTAGCAACTTCAGGATTGCTGGAGTTCAATTCCCAGAATTCCTCAGGCAACTTCAAGATGGGTGAACTTCAACTCCCAAAATTTCCCATCAAGGAAAACCTCAATGACTTCAAGTGGGGTGGACTTCAATTCCCAGAATTCCCCAGGCAAGAAGATTTCAGTAACTTCAGGATTGCTGGACTTCAACTCCCAGAATTCTCCAGCCAGGAATCCTTTGGTGACTTCAAGAAGGGTGGACTTCAATTCCCAGAATTCCCCAGGCAGGAAGATTTCGGCCACGTCAGGGTTGGTGAACTTCAACTCCCATAATTCCCCAGCCAGGAAGATTTTGACAACTTTCAGGAGGGGTCTACTCTACTTCAACTCCCATAATTCCCCAACCAAGAATCCTTTGGACTTCAACTCCCAGAATTCCCTAGGCAAGAAGACCTTGGCAACATCAGGATTGGTGAACTTCAACTCCCAGCATTCCCCAGCCAGCCACCCCACAAAAAACAGGGATGCCCTCCCCACCCCCATGGAATTTCTCCCCCTTGCAAAAAAATCCCAAAACTATCCTGGCTTGTGGAATGGCTTATACCGATGGCGCGAGGCAAGTCAAACCACCGTTTCTTTCCCAAGATCCCTGGACAAAAAACACCCTGGTTTTTTTTTTTTCCCTTTCCTGATTTTATTCCTTGAAAAAAGGGAGGAATTTGCAGAAAAAGGGAACGGCGCAAGAGGCCGTCCCCCATCAAGGAAACACTCCTACAAAGAGCTGCGAAGCCAGTGAGGTTTATCTTGGCAAAGGCCTCAAAGGATCCTACTCGGGCATCGGGCCAAAACAGACATGGCGGTGGAGGAGGATGAGTCATGTCGAGATGCCCCATGCATGGCCCTGGAGTAGGCCTGGAGTCAGGACGAGAAGACGGGAAGGAGGATTGTCCGTGGTTGGAGACCTTGGCACAAAACATTGGCAGAGAAGAAGAACACGCCGCGAAAGATGCCGGCTTCGTTTTGCATGAGCAAGGTATCAATGTTCCAGGAAACCTCCACTCCAACCAATAACTCCAAGGCAGAAATCCTCTCAAAAGTTTTGTTTTAATTGCATAGTAAACTGGCACAAACTGGGGTATCCCGAATCTGAAAGTTTTTATTGATTGATTGATTTGATTTGATTTGTCAATCGCTTACAAGATACTAGGTATAAGTAAAAACATGAGTAAGAATACAGGAAACAGGTACAAATAAATGGGGACAATAGGACAGGGACGGTAGGCACGATGGTGCACTTATGCACATCCCTTACAGATCTCTTAGGAATGGGTATGCCCTCCCTTCCTTTCCTTCTTTCCTTCCTCCTGCTCATTCCCTTTTTTCCTTTCCTCCCTCCATTCTTTTCCCTCCTACCTTTCTGCCTTCCCCTTCTCTGTTCTCCTTCCTTTCCCCTCCCTCCCTTCTTTCCTTCCTCCCTCCATCCCACTCCCTCCCTCCCTCCCTTTTCTTTCCTTCCCCCTTCCTTCCTTCCTTCCTTCCTTCCTTCCTTCCTTCCTTCCTTCCTTCCTTCCTTCCTTCCTTCTTTTATGTTTTATTATATTTATTGATTTGATTTGTCAATCGCTTACCAGATAATAGGTATAAGTAAGAATACAGGAAACAGGTGCAAATAAATGGGGACAATAGGACAGGGACGGTAGGCACGATGGTGCACCTTCTTAGGAATGGGCTGAGGTCAATAGTGGTTAGCTTGAGGTTAAAGAAGAGGGGTTTGAGGATGTAACAACAGAGTCAGGGAGTGCATTCCAGGCATTGACCACACTGTTGCTGAAGTCGTACTTTGTGCAATCAAGTTTGGAGCGGTTTACATTGAGTTTGTATCTGCTATGTGCTCTTGTGTTGTTGCGGTTAAAGCTGAAGTAGTCATTGACTGGTAGGAGATTGTAGCAGATTATTGGAACACAAATCCAACCCCTTGCACCCTATCATTGCATCACATGCCCCAATCACCATCCATCCCAGCTTGAGACTTCCCCCTCACCCAGGTGCAGAAATAACATGACCTTGACTTAGAAAAAGAATGCTATTTTGTCTAACCACATAGACTCCAAGAAATTCCCCCCTCTCCCCTTTTCCCAGGCTTAAAATGTGGCCGCGTGGGAGCATCTGCTCTCAATATGGCTTCCAAAGCTGACACAAGGAAAGGGGTGCTGGCGGCTTTCTCGCTTTGATTGACAGAAAGCATGCATGGGTGTGAGTCTGTCCGTCTGTCCATCTTGCCTTGGAGAAAGTACAGCCAGTCCTCGACTTAAAACCGCTCATTTAGTGACCAAAGTTACAACGGCCCTGAAAAAAAGGGGGGGGCTTGGGACCATTTTTCACACATGTGGGGTTTTTTTCCCCCCTTTTGATCCAAAAAATTGGCAAGATGCTTCTTCTCATTTTAAGTTAAGAGATTTGTCTGGTTGGGGGGTTTTTACATCACTGAGTTTAGAGAGCGCCAACCATTTATAATTTTCCAACTTGGCGCACGATTGCCCTCTGCTGGCTGGCCTTGTATTGTCCTTGTAAAAACAGAACAACAGAATAACAGAGATGGAAGGGACCTTGGAGGTCTTCTAGTCCAGCCCCCTGCTCAAGCAGGAGACCCTAGACCATTTCAGATGAGCGGCTGTCCAGTCCTGTTCTTCAAAATTACTCCTGTTGGAGCACCCACAACTTTTGGAGACAAGCTGCTCCTTCCTTCCTTCCTTCCTTCCTTCCTTCCTTCCTTCCTTCCTTCCTTCCTTCCTTCCTTCCTTCCTTCCTCTTCTTGTCCTTTCATTTTCCTTCCTTCATCTTGTCTATTTCTCTCTTTCCTTCCTTCCTTCTCCTTCCTTTCCTTCCTCCCTCCCCTTTCATTCCTTCCTTCCCTCCCTTCCTTCCTCTTGTCTATTTCTCCTTCCTTCCTTCTCCTTTTCCTTCCTTTCTCTTATCTATTTCTCTCCTTCCTTCCTTCCATCCTTCCTTCCTTCCTCTTGTCCTTTCATTTTCCTTCCTTCATCTTGTCTATTTCTCTCTTTCCTTCCTTCCTTCCTTCTCCTTCCTTTCCTTCCTCCCTCCCCTTTCATTCCTTCCTTCCCTCCCTCCTTTCCTCTTGTCTATTTCTCTCTCCTTCCTTCCTTCCTTCTCCTTTTCCTTCCTTTCTCTTATCTATTTCTCTCCTTCCTTCCTTCCTTCCTTCCTTCTTTCCTTCCTTCCTTCCTTCCTTCCTCCCTCCCTCCCTCCCTCCCTCCCTCCCTTTCCTTCCTTCCTTCCTTCCCTTTCCTTCCCTCCTTCCTTCCCTTCCCTTCCCTTCCCTTCCTTCCCTTTCCTTCCTTCCTTCCTTCCTTCCTTCCTTCCTTCCTTCCTTCCTTCCTTCCTTCCTTCCTTCCTTCCTTCTTTCCTTCCTTCCTTCCTTCTCCTTCCTTTCCTTCCTCCCTCCCCTTTCATTCCTTCCTTCCCTCCCTCCTTTCCTCTTGTCTATTTCTCTCTCCTTCCTTCCTTCCTTCTCCTTTTCCTTCCTTTCTCTTATCTATTTCTCTCCTTCCTTCCTTCCTTCCTTCCTTCCTTCCTTCCTTCCTTCCTTCCTTCCTTCCTTCCTTCCTCCCTCCCTCCCTCCCTCCCTCCCTCCCTTTCCTTCCTTCCTTCCTTCCCTTTCCTTCCCTCCTTCCTTCCCTTCCCTTCCCTTCCTTCCCTTTCCTTCCTTCCTTCCTTCCTTCCTTCCTTCCTTCCTTCCTTCCTTCCTTCTTTCCTTCCTTCCTTCCTTCCCTTCCCTTCCTTCCTTGTTGTACCTGATGATTCTTGACTCTTGACGAATGTCTCTTTTCTTTTATGTCCACTGAGAACATTTGCACCAAGAACAAATTCCTCGTGTGTCCAATCACACTTGACCAATAAAGAATTCTATTCTATTCTATTCTATTCTATTCTATTCTATTCTATTCTATTCTATTCTATTCTATTCTATTCTATTCTATTAAGCCTGGGGGTTTATTCGCCAAGGGGGTGTTCTTCCACCCGGTGTTTATTGCTCCATGTGCCTTAAGGAGACACGGTTGAGTTTCAAAATGCAAAGGGACCCTATATCATTTCTGACAAGCATGTGACTTATGGCCATTTTGCACATGAGCATTGCAACCTCCCCCGCCGTCCTGTGATCAGAATTCAGTGACTTGGCAACGGTTTACGACGGTTGCAGTGTGTTCCTTGGGTCATGTGAGAAGTTCCCCTCTTGCGAAACCTTCAGATACGTTGGTGAGGTAACCTGTTTTTGCGCACACAAATTCTGCAGGGCTAAGTATAGACATGTGTCGTGCCAAGGGGTGTGAAGTTATCTGTAAACATTTGAGCTTAAGCTGGCTCTGTTTTTCTGTTCAACAAATGTTTTGCTCCTGCAAAGCGACGGTCGTTGTACAAATCAATAAAACTGCAAGTCCACTTAAACAGAACACCAAGTTACTTAACAACGTTTAACAGATAATCAGAGTTGGAAGGGACCTTGGAGGTCATCTAGTCCAGGGGTCGCCAGCCTTTTGGACGTCAGGGACCACCAGATAACAACCTTGTAGCTCATCTAGTCCAAACCCCTGCCCAAGCGGGAGACCCGACACCATTTCTGACAAATGGCAGTCCAATCCCTTCTTGAAAATCTCAAACTCATAATTTTAAATCCTGCGGAGACCAGAGACCCTGGGAAAATCCCCCCAAAACTCTGCAAGGAAATTCCCCACTCCGTTTGCCTACCAATCGATCATTCCTTATTTGGGATCGCAGGATACCGTCTCCAGCTCCGTTCTCGGTGGTAGTGGGAGGGGAGAGAGAAAGAGAGAGAGGGAGAAACTTTTGGCTTCATGCAAGGAAAGTAGCAGACGCAGCAGAAGTCTTTCTTTCTCTCCCCCAAACTCCACCAGAAAGGAGTCTTTGCTGGCGGCGCCTCTTAGAGCAGGAGGCCTTGCAAAGACTCCCTTCTGGAGGAGTTTGGGGGAGAGAAAGAAAGACTTTGGCTGCTTTCCTTGCGTGCAGCCAAAAGCGGAAGAAGAAAAAAGCGGAGAGAAGCAGCCCGGTGGCCAGGCCAGGGGTGTGGGGCTAGTTTCCCCCCCGCCCTTTCTCCCCTCCCCTCACTACCTCATGTTGTTCACAATGCAAGCGAACGAAATCAAACACCATCTTCAGTGAACATCGTGACCATGAAAATAAACACGCACATCCTTCGCGCTCCACATTAATTGCTTTGGGGGGTGACATTTCCTTGCGGACCTCCAAAATTTTCTCATGGGACACCAATGGACCCTGGCCCACTGGTTGGCGACCACTGGCCTAGCTGGCCTCCTGCCCAAGCAGGGGACCCTATACTATTTCTGACAAGCATGTGACTTATGGCCACTTTGCATATGAGCATTGCAACCTCCCCCGCCGTCCTGTGATCAGAATTCAGCGGCTTGGTAACTGACTCATATTTACGACGGTTGCAATGTGTCCCTTGGGTCGTGTGAGAAGATCCCCTCTTGCGACCCAACAAGGTCAATGAGGAAGACGGATTCACTCAACAACCGTGTTACTAACATTAATGGTGGTGACTCACTTAATAACTGTGGCAAGAAGGGTCGTAAAATGGGGCAAAACCCACTTAACAACCCTGTCACTCACTAACAGAAATTTTGGGCTCCAATGTGATCGTAAGTTCAGGACTACCTGTACAGTTTCCCCCACTGGTCCATGAATGCTAATATTCATCATGTTTGAAGTCGAGAATAGATTTAATAAGAAGAAACACATAGGATGGAAAAGCCTCATTCATACCTAAACTATATTTATTAAGTTTATTATGGTAACACTCATAAACACACCAGAATATGCTCGACCAATGGCTCTTCACAGCTCGTAGATGGGCGGATTTCAACTCAGCTGACATGCTTTAAAATAGATGGACTACAACTCCCAGAATTCCCCAGCCAGCATTCTTTGAGATGAGTGGACTTCAACTCCAGAATTCCCCAGCCGGCATGCTTTAAGGTGGGTGGACTTCAGCTCCCAGAATTCCCCAGCCAGCATGCTTTAAGATGGGTGGACTTCAGCTCCCAGAATTCCCCAGCCAGCATGCTTTAAGATGGGTGGACTTCAACTCCCAGAATTCCCCAGCCAGCAGGCTTTGAGATGAGTGGACTTCAACTCCCAGAATTCCCCAGCCGGCATGCTTTAAGGTGGGTGGACTTCAGCTCCCAGAATTCCCCAGCCAGCATGCTTTAAGATGGGTGGACTTCAACTCCCAGAATTCCCCAGCCAGCATGCTTTGAGATGGGTGGACTACAACTCCCAGAATTCCCCAGCCGCATGCTTTGAGATGGGTGGACTACAACTCCCAGAATTCCCCAGCCGCATGCTTTGAGATGGGTGGACTACAACTCCCAGAATTCCCCAGCCAGCATGCTTTAAGATGGGTGGACTTCAACTCCCAGAATTCCCTAACCGGTATGCTTTGAGATGGGTGGACTTCCACTCCCAGAATTCCCTAAAATTCTGGATTTTAATTCCCAGAATTCCCCAGCCAGCAGATTTTAAAATACATGAATTACAATTTCCAGATGTTAATACAGGAAGTCTGTGACTTACAATTACTTGTTTAGTGCCCATTCTGAGTTACAACGGCACTGAAAAAGTGACTTATGTCCATTTTTCACACTTAACAACCGTCGTAGTATTCCTCCACAGTCCTGTGGTCAAAATTTGGACGCTTGGCAACTGACTCATATTTATAACAGTTACAATGTCCCGGGGTTACGAGATCTCCTTTTGCGACCGTCTGACAAGCAAAGTTAATGGGGGAAGCCAGATTCATTTAACAACAGTGCTGCTCATTTAACGACCACAGCAATTCACTTAACAACAGTGGGACGAAAGAGCATTAAAATGGGACCACATTCACTTAAGCAAGAAATACGTGGGGCCCCATTCCATAAGCTGAGGACTACCAGTAGACCAAGCCACAAAACGACGTTAAACAAGGTTCCATCATGATTTGGGCTTAGTTGTCGTTCCGCCTCTCCAACATGGAGATGAAGAACTACGCCATTATCAGGTGACGCTAAAGTATTTTGCCCAGCACTCTTGGAGCAGCAGCTGAGCTGGAAAGGAGACCACCAAGTAACTCTCTTTTCCAGCCGCAGTCTTAAAAATCCTATTTACATTCCTTCGAGGGGAAAAAAAGTCACACCTGTTTCAAAACAGAGTCGCTTGAGAAAAGCTGAACATTGTAGGGGGACGATTTGGGGGACACCCCAAAATGCCCAATTTTTTTTTTTTTTAAAGTTTTCTTTATTAAAAGATTAAACAAACACAAAGACGGACAATTCTTACAATAAAAAGTTGAACGTGGTAGTCTCCCTAACATCAATCATTGTCATTACTTTGCTAAATCCAACAGTAATATTACATAATTCTCCTCTATACACTTTAAATAGAATATATACAAATAATCATTCCTTATTCTCATTGATCTATCTTCCTTGTCTCTAGCCAACCATAAAATTTCTCCCATGTTTTATAATAATCCGAATCTACCCTATTTTTTAGTTCTTTTGTTAGTTTCTCCATTTCTGCGCACATTGTGATTTTCTTCAATATTTCCAATTCATTTGGGACGTCTTTATTTTTCCAATTCTGTGCCTATGCCAACCTTGCTGCAGTAATTACATGGATCATTAAGTAGAGTTTCTTTATCATATTTGCCAATGTTAATTCCCAACAAAAAGAACTCAGGCCTGTATTGTAGTTTAATTCCACACATTTCTTCTACCCACTTATGTAAATTTTGCCAATATTTTGGGGCCTCCTTGCAACTCCACCATAAGTGATCGTAAGTTCCTATTTCTTTATTACATTTCCAGGGGAAAATTTAGAGTTCAATCTTAATGTAGTATATGCCATCGATAAGATAATTTATACAGATTTTCTTTAAAGGGTATCGCGAATGTCATTTTTTTTATTTCTATTCCATCGTTTCTGCCAATCATCTTAATTTTATGCTATGACCGAAGTTTTTCATCCATACCACCATCGTTTCTTTTACTTTTTCTTCTTCTAATTTAAATTCTAATAAAACTTGATATATATGTTTTAATCATCTTCTGGTCAGGTCCTAATAATATTTCATCTAGTTTTGTCCTAGTTTTACTAAATCCCCCATTCTCTCTCATCTTTTAAGTCTTTTGATTGGAGTTGCAAATAGGCCCACCATTCCACCTCGATTCCCTGGTTCTTCCACTCTTGTCTGGTTTGTAGTTCTCCTTTTTCATTTAGGATCTCTTCAGAAGTAATAATTTTCCTTTGGCACAGAAGGTTGTGGGTGCATCAGCGTTTTAGTGTTGATAGCCAAATAGGAGTTTCTATATATTTTTGTCTTCATGTCTTATTCCAAGTGTTTAAAAGGGAATTTTTTGGGTGGGGGGGACATGCCCAAAATTCCTGGGGCCCCACAGGCCGCTCATTGACGGTAAGACAGGAACTCGACGAATTTCGTGGGGATGTGCAGATGGGGGATTTTCTCCAGAGCTTTTTGGCCGAGAGCCTGACGTAGACTGAGACGACAAAGCTGAGATAGCCGCAGGGGATTTCCTTGGCGGGTTGGGAGAAAGAAAATAAGACATTAAATGACATTCATTTAAATCAGGGGTGTCCAACCTTGGCAACTTTAAGATTTGTGGACTTCAACTCCCAGAATTCCCGAGCTAACATGACTGAGAGGAGGAACTCTGGGAGTTGAAGTCCACAAGTCTTAAAGTTGCCAAGGTTGGACACCCCTGATTTAAATGGCAAATAAATGTGAGGTAAATCAAGGGTGGCCATTTGAAGACTTGTGGACTTCAACTCCCAGAATTCCCCTTAATAATAATGGAGAGGATTGCAGAAGAGTTGCAGGATTTGGGTTTGGCCAGCCTAGAGAAAAGAAGGACTGTGGGGTGACATGAGAACAATATTCCAGGATTTGAGGGGATGCCCCAAAGAAAGGGGGGGGGGTGTCAAATTATTATCCAAAGCACCAGAAGGCAGAACAGGAAACAACGGATGGAAACTCATCCAAGAGGAAAGAGGAACCTGGAATTAAGGAGGGATTTTTTAACAGTGAGGACAATTAACCAGTGGAACAGCTTGGAAGCAGAAGCAACGCTCCATTACTGGAGGTTTTTAAGAAGACACAGGACAAGCATTTGCCTGAAATGGTAGAGGGTCTCCTGGTTGAGCAGGGGGTTGGACTAGACAACCTCCAAGGTCCCTTCCAGCTTCTATTCTGATTGAGTTGGGGTTGATCCAGGCTCTGGTGTGCAGAAGAGAGAGAGGGAGGGAGGGAAGGGAGCGAGGAAAGGAGGGAGGGAGGAAAATACTGGGAAGGAAGGAAAGGAAGGGATGGAGGAAGGAAAGGGAGGGAGGAAGGAAGGAAAGGGAGGGAGGAAAGAAAGGGGAGGAGGAAGCGGAGCAAGGGAAGGAGGGAAAGAGGAAAATACTGGGAAGGAAGGAAAGGAAGGGAGGAAGGAAGGAAAGGGAGGGAGGAAAGAAAGGGGAGGAGGAAGCAGAGCAAGGGAAGGAGGGAAAGAGGAAAATACTGGGAAGGAAGGAAGGAAGGAAGGAAGGAAGGAAGGAAGGAAGGAAGGAAGGAAGGAAGGAAGGAAGGAAGGAAGGAAGGAAAGAGCAGCTTGTCTCCAAAAGTTGTGGGTACTCCAACATGAGTAATTTTGAAGATCAAGACTGGGTAGTCACTAGTCTGAAATGGTATACAGGATCTCCTGCTCAAGCAGGGGGCTGGACTAGAAGACCTCCAAGGTCCCTTCCAGCTCTATTCCAAATCTGATTCTGATTCCTGACATGACCTAATGCACACGTGGATGAGACAGACAAAAGAAAAAAATAAAATAAACTCACGTTCATAGTAGGCAAAGCATTTTCCTGCGGAGCTGCTCCTCTGGCTGTAATCGGAAGGCCTTTTGCCTCGATTGTCCCGGGCGTAAACGTTTCCTCCGAATTGGATCAGCATCTCCGCCAGGTCGGTGTTTCGCACTTTGGCAGCGTGGTGAAGGGCCGTCTCGTGAAGTTTGGCGGCGTTCACGTTGGCTCCTTGGACGTTGGGGTGGAAAGGGAAGGTCAGAGATGCATTCCAGACCGTCCTCGACTTACAACGGTTCTGCTCTGACCGTTCAGGCTTCTTGATCACGAAGCCGACTCCTCGTCCCAATAAAACCCATTTTATTTAGGTTAAAGGGAATTCCTCTCCCCGCACAACTAAAGACCTTTATCAGGCTGGGAGAGTTGCCAGGCTGATAGCTTCCAAACACCACACTGCAGCAGCAATGACTTGGCAAGAAGTCAGGAACAGATCTTCCCATTAGTTAAATGAACTAATTGTCTCCTGCAAACCCCACTCCCCTTTCGCTCCTTTTTTAATCCCTACGGGAGCAGTCATTCACCATCCACCTGTGGCTTTACTCCCAAGTTGCCCTTGTTCCTTAATTGTTCCCTTCTGCTGACAGCTCTGTGCATGTGCACACTGGGAACAGGCTCCAGCTGTTCTTCTTCCCCACTGATGTCTGACTCCGAAGGCAGCTGATAATTGTCCGACGGTCCTGGCCCCATTTCTGCCTCCAATGCAGAGCCCTCGTCTGAGCCTTCCCCAGACCCTTCATCTAGCAGCTCTGTGCATGTGCACACTGGGAACTGGCTCCAGCTAATCTCATTAGACTAAGACAGGATAAACCTTTGACACAAACACCCCTCTGCCCCAAACAGGTTTTATTTGAAGACTAGACCAGGGAAAGGGTACCTGAACCAGGTTGAGTCGCCTGGTTTTTAATCTCCAGCACTTTGACCCACCTGCTCCTCGGTTATCCCTGCAGCCACTCACCTGCGTTGAGCAACAACTTGGCGCAATCCAGGTGTTCTCGCGCACAGGCCACATGCAACGGCGTTCCAAAATGGCAGTCATGAGCCTCGAGGTTCGCACCGACGTCAATCAGGAGACGGACACACGCGGCACTGCCTTAGAAACAGAGAGAGGTTCAAGGTGGACCGGCCATTCTCGGAGGCTTGTGCCAATCCCCTGCTAGATTCTGAAGAGCGACGGCTAACAATGTCTTCCAGCCAACGTCCAGGAAGCCCGTTCCGATTCGGTTCAATCAGAAACACAGCTGGGAGGGACCTTGGAGGTCTTCTAGTCCAGCCCCCTTCTCAAGCAGGAGACCATTCCAGACAACTGGTGGTCCAACCTCTTCTTGAAAATTACTCGTGTTGGAGCATCCACAACTTTTGGAAACAAGCTGCTCCTTCTCTCCTTCCTTCTCCTTTCTCTTCTTTACTTCCTTTTGTCCTTTCCTTTTCCTTCCTTCCTCTTGTCTATCTCTCCTTCCTTCCTTCCTCTTGTCCTTTCCTTTTCCTTCCTTTTGTCTATTTCTCTCCTTCCTTCCTTCCTTCCTTTTGTCTTTTCGTTTTCCTTCCTTCCTCTTGTCTATTTCTCCTTCCTTCCTTCCTTCCTCTTGTCTTTCCTTTTCCTTCCTTTTGTCTATTTCTCTTTTCTCCTTTCTCATCTTTACTTCCTTTTTCCTTTTCCTTCCTCTTGTCTATCTCTCCTTCCTCCCTTCCTTTTGTCCTTTCCTTTTCCTTCCTTTTTTCTATTTCTCTCTCTTACCTTCTCCTTTCTCTTCCTTCCTTCCTCTTGACTATTTCCCTTTCCTTCCTTCCCCCTTTTCTTCCTTCCTTCCTTGCTCTTGTCCTTGCCTTTTCCTTCCTCTTGTCTATTTCTCTCTTCCTCCCTCCCTTCCGTCTCCCCCTCCTTCCTTTCTTCTCCTTTCTCTTCCTTCCTTCTACTTGTCCTTTCCTTTTTCTTCTTTCCTCTTGTCTATTTCTCTCTCCTTCCTTCCTTCCTTCTTTTGTCCCTCCCTTCCTCCATCCCATCCCTCCCTCCAACCAACCTATCTTCTTTCTGTCATGTTATTCTATCTACCTCACAATCCTGGAATCACAGGGCTGGGAGGGGCCTTAGAGGTCTAGTCTAATCCCCTGCTCAAGACCCTAGGCCACTCTTGACAAAGGACTATCCAAACTCTACGGACCATAAATAAACAGCCCAGGAGTTTGTAATCTCTGCTTTTTATCAGGCCAGGCCAGACCTCGAGGCACAGCGAGGCAACGTGGAATACTGGCAGGGGACGGTGGTCTGAATTTGAATCCAGAACCCGCGAAAGTCCTTCCCATGGATTCCATGGGGGGGGGGGCAGAAACCCTCCCGGTCTTCCGGGGTGGTCCTGCCCTCCCCCCCCAACTAACCCCTGCAAAAGCCACCTTACCATTTAAACAGGCTTCGTGGAGGGGTGAGGCGATGTACAATGGCGGGTTGACCTTGGCCCCGTGCGAGAGGAGGACTTTCACGCACTCGATGCTCCCCGAGGCACAAGCGTCGCAGAGAGGGGTGCTCCCATCGATGTTTCTGGCGTCCACCTGTGGCAGAAAAGGAGAGAAGCAGAGGTGGCTATTCATCCGGTTCTGGAGAACCGGTAGCGTAAATGTTGAGTGGTTCGGAGAACCGGCCAATCCCACTTCTGACTGGCCCCGCCAAGCCCATCTCTTCTCTGTCTCCCATTGAGTCCCAGCAGATCGGCTGGGTCTCCTTGGGTTGCCCTGCCCAGGAGAACGGAGCTGGAAAGCAGGTTAGAGGGGTGGAGAGGGAATGGAGATTTTGCAGTAATCTCCTCCTGCCACGCCCACCAAGCCACACCATGCCCAAGCCACGCCTGTCACACCACGCCCACCAAGCCTCCTTCCTCCCTTCCTGCCATCCATCCTTCTGTCCTTCCCTCCCTCCCCTTCCTTTCTTCCTCTCCTATTTCTCTCCTTCCTTCCTCTCACCACTCCTTCCCTCAGCCTCCTTCCTTCCTCCCCTATTTCTCCTTCTTTCTTCCATCCCTTCCTCCTCCATTTCCTTCCTCCCTCCCTCCCCTATTTCTCTCCTTCCTTCCATTCATCCTTTGTTCCTTCCTCTCCTATTTCTCTCCTTCCTTCCTCTCTCCACTCCTTCCCTCAGCCTCCTTCCTTCCTCCCCTATTTCTCCTTCCTTTCTTCCATCCCTTCCTGCTCCATTTCCTTCCTCCCTTCCTCCTCTATTTCCTTCCTCCCTCCCTCCCCTATTTCTCTCCTTCCTTCCGTTCATCCTTCGTTCCTTCCTCCCCTATTTCTCTCCTTCCTTCCTCTCTCCACTCCTTCGCTCAGCCTCCTTCCTTCCATCCTTCCATCCTTCCCTCCCTCCCCTATTTCCTTCCTTCCTCCCCTATTTCTCTTCTTCCTTCCTCTCTCCACTCCTTCGCTCAGCCTCCTTCCTTCCTCCCCTATTTCTCCTTCCTTCCATCCCTTCCTCCCCCATTTCCTTCCTCCCCTATTTCTCTCCTTCCTTCCTTCCTTCCTTACTTCCTTGAGATTTAACTTTGCTCTTTCTTTACAGAAATAATTTTTATTTTTCTTCCTCCCCTCCTTCCTTCCTTCCTCCCTCGCTCCCTCCCTTCCTCCCTCCTTCATTTCTTCCTCTTTCCTCTATTTCTTTCCTCCCTCTGTATCTTATCTATCTCACAGAATCCTAGAGACCAAAAGGGTAGGAAGGTTCCTTGGACCACACCTACAAATGCTAGCTGGCCGCCTGGGACCAATCTGAAACCTGCACCCCAAACCCCCCAGGAACCAACCTCGGGGTGACCGAAACGCTTGCCGGCCTCCTTTCTCCAGAGGTTTCAGTTCCCCCTTTCCCCCCCTCCCTTCACACCTGGGCTCCTGCGGCCAGCAGCATCTCCACACACTGTGTCTGCCCACGCAGGCTGGCTTCGTGGAGGGGCGTGATGGAGTCGTAGGTGACCAGGTTGACACAGGCGCCGTTCTCGATCAGCTCTTGGAGGTGACGGACCTCCCCGTCTCGGGCGGCTTCGTGAACCGGTGTCCTCTCTGCCCAAAACGCTGCAGGGAGACGGAGGGAGGGATACAAGGGGCGGGGGATGCGCATTTAAAACTGTCATGACCGAAAAGGGAGAAGATTTGCAGCTCAGCGTCTTTTTCTTTCAGACGTTTCAGGACCCAACTAGGTAACACCATCAGTGCTAGGAGGGAGTGGGATTTGTGGAGAGGAGGGGGAGGAAGAATGAGGAGGAGGAGGAAGAAGAGGAGGAGGGGGAAGATGAAGAGAAAGAGGAGGAAGAAGAAGAGGAGGAAGAGGAAGAGGAAGAAGAGGAGGAAGGAGGAGGAGGAGGAAGAAGAAAAGGAGGAGGAAGAAGAGGAAGAAGAAAAAGAAAAGAAGAGAAGAGAAGAAGAAAAAGAAAAAGAAGAAGAGGAGGAGAAGAAGGAGGAAGAGGAGGAGGAAGAAGAGGAGGAGGAAGAGGAAGAAGAGGAAAAAGAAGAGGAGGAGGAGAGGAAGAAGAAGAAGAAGAAGAAGAAGAAGAAGAAGAAGAAGAAGAAGAAGAAGAAGAAGAAGAAGAAGAAGGAGGAGGAGGAGGAGGAAGAGGAGGAAGAAGAAGAGGAGGAGGAAGAGGAAGAAGAGGAAAAAGAAGAGGAGGAGGAGAGGAAGAAGAGGAAGAAGAAGAAGAAGAAGAAGAAGAAGAAGAAGAAGAAGAAGAAGAAGAAGAAGAAGAAGAAGGAGGAGGAGGAGGAGGAGGAAGAGGAGGAAGAAGAAGAGGAGGAGGAAGAGGAAGAAGAGGAAAAAGAAGAGGAGGAGGAGAGGAAGAAGAGGAAGAAGAAGAGGAAGAAGAAGAGGAAGAAGAAGAAGAAGAAGAAGAAGAAGAAGAAGAAGAAGAAGAAGAAGAAGAAGAAGAAGAAGAAGAAGAAGAAGAAGGAAGAGGAGGAAGAGGAGGAGGAAGAGGAAGAAGAGGAAAAAGAAGAGGAGGAGAGGAAGAAGAGGAAGAAGAAGAAGAAGAAGAAGAAGAAGAAGAAGAAGAAGAAGAAGAAGAAGAAGAAGAAGAAGAAGAAGAAGAAGAGGAGGAGGAGGAGGAGCTTGGTGGTTTTCTTGCAGTCTTTTCATGACCCAGCTAGGTAACATCATCAGTGCTAGAAGGGAGAGGGGTATGAGAAGGAGGTGAAAGAAGGAGGAAGAGGAAGAGGAGGAGGAGGACTGTAGGGCCCTTGGTGCTATCTGAGCTTGGTTATTTTCTTGAAGACCTTTCATAACCCAACTAGCTAACATCATCAGTTTCTAGAATGGAGAGGAGTTTGTGGAGAGGAGGAGGAGGAGGAGGAGGAGGAGGCAAACAACTGTGGATCCAGGGTTGAACTGCAGGGTCTTTACTGCTCTCTGAGCTTGGTGGTTTTCTTGCAGACATTTCATGACCCAACTCGGTAACATCATCGATGCTATCCACAGAAGGAAGTGGGGTTCATGGAGAGGAGGAGGAGGAGGAGGAGTGAGGGGTCCTAGGTGCTCTCTGAACTTGGTCATTTCTTGCAGACTTCATGACCCAACTGGAGAACAATATCCAGGCTACCTGCTTTACATGAATTCACCCAAACGTTCCCAAGAGCGATCAGAATAAGTGGAATTATTTCCATCCCCCCCATTGCTTTGGGGAGGATTTTAAGGAACCCCTAAACCGTCTCTCTCTCTCTCTCTCTCTCTTCTCTCTCTCTATTTTTTCCTTTTCTTTTTTGCAACCCGGGTCGACCTGGGATCAACCCAAGTTTGCCAAGTTGCAACTGGAGCTCCCTCGGGATTCCTGGGCATTTTGGGCTCAGCTGACCGGGTGCTTTTTTTGTTTTTGTTTTGGCTTTCCAAGAACCGCACCTCGTGACCCCTTTTCCAGGTCAAGAGCGGATAAACAGCGGGCGACACGCGTCACTCCAAGCATTCACACGACACGTTTAAACTCGGGAGCTGCATTTTCGTTTTGAGGTGGAATGAGGGGGGAGGGGGCTTGGGCTTAAACCCAGCCCAGCTGGTGATCTACCCACCCCCCTGGCGACCCCCTCCAAAAAAAGGGTTAGTTTAGTAACCAGGATTAGCAGGCTGTGTGGAAACGCAGCTTGAAAGCCAGGTCAAAAGTAGAGGGGGTGGAGGCTCTACGCTTTTCTGCACCCACCCGCCCTTTCAAATTTGCACGGTAATAGAACCACTGCAAAGATCGAGAGCCCCACTGAGGTCTAGCAGCATGAAAAGGCCGAGTTTTGTACCCGGCGACGATTCCTGCGGGGGTAGCGAGCCCCCACCCTCGCTCCTCTGCAACCTGCCGGGCCCCCACCCAGCAATATCGGCTTGCAAGGCGCCCCCGGCTCACCGATCTCGCCCAGGAAAGAGCCACCGGCGGGCATCGGTTCCATGACTCCGTCAACCGAACCACAAGTCCCAGCGGTCTCCGGGCCTCGCCGGGAGAGACAGGAATCCCAGAGCCGGCTCGCGAGGGTTGCTGGGAATTGTAGTTCTCCCGTCTCTCCCGCTTCCTAGTCGCTGCTTCAGATGTTGAGGCTGGCAGCTGTTTTCCCGTCTTTTCTCTGCGTGGTTTCTCTTTCTTGACCCGCGGGATTTTGCAAGCTCGGTGTCCGCCTTTATGGCATCACCATTGGCTGCAGGGTTGTCAATCAACAAATAAATAAATACATCCCACAAATAAACACATCACTTTAATAAATGAGTAAATACATTTTGCAACAAAAAAAAATCTATTTTGCCAATCAATCAATATTGCAAATAAATTTCACAAATAAACATATCACTCTTACAAATGAATGCATTTCATTCCGAATTATCTCTCTTGATTTTGAAACTCTGCCTTTGTCCCACAGAGGGCAAGGAAATAGCTCCAAAACTGTAACTCAGGGGGTCACAGATGGTCTAGTTAAAAATAAAATTATATAACCTTGCGAAATGTAATAAATATGATTAATAATACTCTATTTGTATTAAAAGGCACGACACTTAGAATAGGGTGATTGGCATCAAAATAACATATTGAAATATTGAATAACTAAATAATGAAAGATTATAATTTAATAAAAATGTGTATTATTACCAGAATTATATAAGCTTGTTAAATAAAACAAATATGATTAATACGAGCCAGAGTCATTTAACAACCATGTTACTAACTTAACAACTGCAATATTTCACTTAACAATTGTGTCAAGATAGGTGGCAAAGCTCACTTCAACAAAGGTCTCACTTTGCAACCTAAATGTTGGGCTCCATTGCCGTCGTAAATCGAAGACTACCTGAACATGTTTTAATGGGTGCGTATAGATTCTGTAGTAAGATGTTTGGATTTGCATTTAAAGATTGATGGAAAATTTTGATCTTAATATCTAAATAATAATAATAATAATAATAATAATAATAATAATAATAATAATAATAATAATAATAATAATAATAATACTGCTACTACTACTAAATGATTATTTTAACTTCATTCAGCACATTTAATGTATAGTTTCCAGGGGGAAAAATATGCCAAGAGAAGTCCCAAATGGTACCAGAAGGAAAGGCTGCAGGCATAGACGGTATAACCAGAAAAGTGTTAAACTTTGGGCAGGGGTCTTCCAACTTGACAGCTTAAAGACTTTGTGGACTTCAACTCCCAGAATTCCTCCTCCAGTCATCTTAGCTCAGGAATTCTGGGAATTGAAGTCGACAAGTCTTAAACTTGCCAAGTTTGAAGATCCTTGAACTAGGGATATATGGTTTGCCTATGGCCCTTTCACGATCTGTGAACTTCAACTCCCAGAATTCCTGAGCCGGCTGGCTCAGGAATTCTGGGAGTTGAAGTTCACAGATCGTGAAAGGGCCATAGATTCTCCAACCTTGGCCTATAAAATGGCCGTAGAGTGTACAAGAGGTACAAGTATGCTTCACACTGAAAAAAAATGCTGCCCGGTTTTCCCTCTGAGGAGAGAAACATACAGCCACAACTGTAAAAAGTACACAAGTACTTGTGTAGCTGAAAATGCTAACCTAGCTGGAAAAGAGAATCAGTATAGTCGATTAGCAAAAGTAGTGCTCAACTTACAACCATTAGTTAACCTCCCCCCCCCCCCCGATTCCTGTTACAAAGTGAGAGATTTTGGGAGTTCTGACCCATTTTTACCAGCTTTCTTGCCAGTTGTTAAGTTAGTGACACAGTTATTAAGTGAATCTGGTTTCCCCTCATTGTCAGAAAGTCGTAAAAGGGGATCAGGTGACCCAGGGACGCTACAACCATCCTAAATATGAGTCAGTTGACAAATATCTGAATTTGGGTTTATGTGGCCATGCGGATGCTGCGATGGTCCTAAAAATGTGAAAAACTGGTCCTAAGTCACTTTTTTCAGATGTAAATTCAAATGGTCACTAATCAAAACCTTGTAAATCGAGGACTGTGTATATTTCCAATTCCCCCTCAGAATCCTGGGATTTCTTTGTGGTCTCTCATCCATACTTATTATATTTAGCTTTTTAAAAAATTAGCTAAGATTTGTTATGTTGCCGGAGGATTCTGTCCTGGCTGTGAGAACTTTAAATTTGGGGCATAAATATCTTTTTTTGGTGGGGGGGATAGAGGGTCTGTTGAAACCCTTGTCAGTAAGCCATTGGTCATAAGCCAAGGAGAGCCTCCCCTAAGAATCTAAGAGGTGTGTTTATAAAACCACTGGGTTAGCAAACCAAGGAAGGCTTATTACTCATTATGAAAGTAAAAGTGGGGAGGAAAAAACAGAAAGTGGGGGAAAAAAAGATCACGCTTAATATTAAAAGAGAAGAACTGCAGTGAGGACAACTTGCACCCTTATATTTCTGTTGAAGGAAAAGGTCTGGGGTTTGTACAAATAAATACATAAGCAAAGAAATAAATACAGAAGGAAGGAAGGAAGGAAAAACGAAGGAGGGTCGTTCAAAGGAAGAAAGGGAAATCAGGAAGGAGTTTCACAAATAAAAATAAACGTTTTTGGGGACCCGCAAACCAAGATTAGAACACCCCGTGCAGCTGAGGAAAGAAGAGAAAGAAAAACCACCAAGAGAAAGAAAAACGGCCTCCCAGAGGTGATAGGAGGTTTGCCGGAAAAGCGATGAGCCATGAGGTTGGGTGGTTTTCTTGCAGACTTTTTGTTTCACATCTCTCTCTCTCTCTCTCTCCCCCTCCCTCTCTTATATATCTTATTTAATTTACCTCATAGAATCATAGCTACATAGTGACCTAGGGCTGGAAGGGACCATGAAGGTTGTCTAGTCAATCCCCTGCTCATTTAGGAGACCCTGTTCCATTGGGGACACATGGCTGTCCAATCTCTTCTTGAAAGCACCCACAAGGTTTGGAGACAAGGTGTTTGTTCCTTCCTCCCCCTCCCTCAGCCTCCTTCCCTCTTTCTTCCCCCTCCATCCTTCCTTCTTCCCGCTCCCTGTCTTTCTACCTTTCCCCCCTCTTCTCCCGCCCTCCTTCCCTCCCTCTTATCAATCTGATAGAATCCCAGACACCTAGGGTTGGAAGGGACTTTGGAGGTCATCTATTCTAGCCCAACTCAAACTCCTAAGCCCAGGAGCCAAGCAAGAAGAGACCCCCTGTCCCATTTCCAACAACCTGCTGTCCCATCTCTTTATTTTTTTAAAAAAAAAACCCTCCAGGGATGGAGCCCCCTGTCCCCCTCCCTCCCTCCAAGCCCTCCCTCTAACAGTCCCCCTCCCTCCCGGGCCCCCTGCTTCCCAGACCCCTCCCTCCCTGTCCCCCTCCCTCCCTCCAAGCCCCCCCTCTAACAGTCTCCCTCCCTCCCGGGCCCCCTGCTTCCCAGACCCCTCCCTCCCTGTCCCCCTCCCTCCCTCCAAGCCCCCTCCCAACTCCCCTGCTTCCCAGCCCCCTCCACCCAACCCCTCCCCCTCCCCCAACCCCTCCCCCGGGGAGCGCTCAGGCCGCACCTCCCCTCCTCTAAAGAAAGGGGGGGGAGGGAGGGAAGGAAGGAGAGGGAAGCGGGGGGGAGGAGACGGGGGGGCGCCGAGCGCAGCCGGGCGGAAGTCCAACCCTCCCCCCCGTGACCCCTTCCGGGTTAGTTTTCACTTTCTTTCTTTGGCTGCGGGCTCCCTCGGCCGTTTTCACTTCCTGGGGTTGCCGCCGCCGCCGCCGCCGCCGCCGCCGCCTCCTGCTCCTCCCGCGCCCGACATGATGTTTTCCTCCAGCTCCGCCGTCCGACGGCTCTGAGCTCGGGGAGGGGTCCCCGCAGACCCCCCACCCACGCCCGCCCGTCCGCGCGGGTTTCTTTGTCCTCCCCGTCCAAAGGGCCCGGAGGGAGGGAGGGAGAGATCCAGCCCCTCCGCTGGAGACCCCCCCCAAAAAAGAAAAGACAAAAAGAGGAGGGGGCCAACCCCCACCCCAAAGGGTCTTCTTGGCCCTGCCTATCGCCCCCTTTGCAAGGGGACCCACCTCGGGTCCTTTGAGGGAGGAAACCCGGGTCGGCGCGCTCAGACGTGCCAAAGGACCGAGAGAAGCGAGTCAAGCGCGAGGGAGGGGGGGGGGTGTCTCTCGCTCCCGGGCATGGCCGGACTCGGGAGCGGAGGGCCGGCACGTCGGACAGCTGTCAGCGGTGAGTGCCAGGACTAGGATGGGGGGGGGGGAGGAGGAGGAGGAGGAGACAACGACACGTGTCGGACGAGGCTTCATTTGTGTGTGTGGCGGGGGGGGGCGGAGGGCTCCTCCGGCGGCCCTTGAAGGGCTTTAGGATCGGAGCAGCCGGGCGAGGAAGGAGCACCGGCTGGGGGGGGGGAGGAGAGGGGGGTGCGTTTTAAACGGGGGAGGGGGGAGCCCAGCGCTGAATTAGGATCACGTGGACGGAGTGCATGGTTGCTTCTTCTGCCCCGACCCCCCTTGCGCCGGTTTTCCCGCCTGCTTTGGAGATCGGGGTTGGGGGCTTGTCAAGCACAAGCAGGGAGGCAGAGAGGATCGCGCAGCCTCCGGGAAAGGCGTGGGTGGGAAAAAGGCTGCCCGATCCTCTGCTTCCTGCGCTTCTGGCTTCTGGCACCGTGCTGACGGCTTTAGAAGCGAGCTGGGCGCGATCCTGCGTGCCTTTTTGCTCCCAAGCCCCCTGCACTTTAACTTGGTTCCTTTGGATCGCCCGGGTGGAAATCCAGCCATGGGGGGGGGGGTTTGCCCGAAGGAGGACCCAAGAAGGAACTTCCTCCAACTTCCTTCCCAGCTGTGCAAGGCCTCTCTGGATTCAACATACAGGTAGTTCTCGACTTACGGCGGTTCCTTTAGTGAACGGTTCCAAGTTACAATGGCAGGGGGGGGGGCGGAAGCGACATGGGACCGTTTCCCCCCCCCCCCCAGGTTTACAACCAAGGAATCTCTAGGACCCACCCACCCAGACAAGCAAGTCACCAGAATATAAACTGACAGCATACTGCACTCCTTACTATCACTGATGCTGTTACCTAGTTGGGTCATGAAACGTCTGCAAGAAAACAACCAAGTTCAGAGAACAGAGACCCCACAGTCCTTCCTCCTTTTTTCCTTACTTTCATTCCTTCTCTTTCCTTCTTTCCCTTCCTCCTCCTCCTCCTCCCTTCTAGCACTGATGCTGTTACCTAGTTGGGTCATGAAACGTCTGCAAGAAAACAGCCAAGTTCAGAGAACACCAAGGACCCCTCAGAAGCACATTGCTTTCAAATCTGGGTGCTGACGATAAACAGACTATTGTTTTCCAGGGAGTTTTCTTTTCTTTTCAGGAATTATCAGGAAAAACAGAAAGGGATAATCCCACTGTTTAAGGAAAACAGTTGTGCCTTCTGCTGAGTGTTGCTAGCATTAAACCCACGTTAATTTGTGGTCGCTTTTGTGTGTTGCTCAGATTCAGGCAGTCTGATTAGATGTTGGTTTAGTATCTTGGGTCAGTCCAAGAGGTTTCATTGGATAAACTGAGTTAAGGGGGTGCATTCATGGCAGCTGAAACCCAGGTAGCCCTCAGCATTGATCCCCAAGTTTTTCTTTGTGTGGCTAAACAAGACAATTGTCCAGTGAGATTTGCTCCATTTTATGACCCTTCTGCCCAGTGTTGTTTAGCGAGTTGCCCCAGCGTAGTTGTTAAGCAAATCAGGCTTCCCTGGTGACTTTACCGATCAAGAAGTTCTCAAAAGTTGGAGGACTTGGAAGTCCAAAAGTGGCTATGTTTGAGAAACGTTGCCTTAAACCATGATCCTGTCTTGTTTGAAGCTGGTTAAGAAAGAGATTCTACCTGGCTTTATCTTTGTTTCTTTCTGAATGCTATCTGAAGAACTTTTCATGCCGTTTTCTTCAAAAGCAATCCTGCCATAGTATCCCGATGGTTGATATTCCAGAAATGGATCTATTCTAGTCCCAAAAGGGCCATCGGTTCCATCCCACGGTAGCAAATGGCTATGGGGGGAATCTTATCAAATCCCTCTCCACGTTTCCTCTGGCAGATCCTTCTCCTTGTTTATTTCCATGATCTGAATTCTCGGCCTCCCAAGCCTGCAAAAAAAAAAAAGGATATATAACCTGTCTTGCAAGGTTGCAACAGGTTACGCCGGCCGAGGAAGTTTGGTTTAAATGGAATTTGGAGTCTTCTCGTTTTATATTTTGCAAAAAAAAAGGAGAACAGGAGGATGCGACCTCTTTTGTTTTCTCTCTTCCTCTTATCAGCAGACATGCTCATTGCAAATTAATTTGTCCTTAGAGAACTGTGTGCACCATACAAGCCATAATCTTTGGAAATGGGCCTTGGAGATGGTTTCGAGAGATGGCTTCAAAAAATTTTAGCAACTGGTTCTCTGCTGGTTGCTGGGTAGGCATGGCCATGGTGAGCGTAGCCTAGTCCAGGGGTAGCCAACCTTTTGGATCTCAGGGACCACCAAATTCATAATTTTAAATCCCGCAGACCAGAAATCCTGGGAAAATCCCCCCAAAAAGTCTGCAGGAAAATCCCCCACCCCATTTTCCTACCGACCAATCGTTCTTTATTTGGGATCACAGGATACCGTCTCCAGCTCCATTCTCGGGGGGGGGGGGAGAGAGAGAGAGAGAGACTTTTGCCTTCATGCAAAGAAAACAGCAGAAGCAGTGGAAGTCCTTCTTTCTCTCCCCCAAACTCCGCCAGAAATTAGTCTTTGTGAGACTTGTTGTGCCGACGCTGCCTCTTGGAGCCAGAGGACTTACAGGGTCTCAAAGACTCATTTCTGGCGGAGTTTGGGGGAGAGAAAGAAAGACTTTGGCTGCTTTCCTTGCATGCAGCCAGAAGTAGCAGAAGAAAGAAGCGGAAAGAAGCAGCCCGGTGGCCAGGCCAGGCACGTGGGGCATGTGGGGCAAGTTTCCCCCCTTTCCCCTTTCCCCTCACTACCTCATGTTGTTCACAATGCAGGCGACACAAGCCTTGTGTTACAATCTCTTGTGTAAAGATTGTAACTGCAAAAAATTGTCGTAAATCACTTTTTCGGGTGACGTTGTAATGTTGGACGGTTGCTAAAGGAACTGTTGTAAGTCGAGGACTGCCTGTGAAATTAAGGTCGCCCGGAGGAAGATTTCAGGTTAGAAATCAGGAGGAAATTCCGGACAGCCGGTGGAACAACCTGCCACATGAAATCTTCAGATAGAGGCTGGAGGTATTTGGATCATAGACGATTGAGTGAAAGGGTCTCCCAACCTGGCAATGTTAAGGCTTGTGGACTTCAACTCCCAGAATGGTTGGCTGAGGAGTTCTGGGAGTTGAAGTCCACAACTCTTTAAAGTTGCCATATTGGGAGACCCCTGCTCTAGGGCAACGATTTTCAACCTTGGCAAATTTAAAGCAGGTGGACTTCAACTCCCAGAATCCCCCCAGCCAACATGCTTTAAGATGGGTGAAATGGGGAATTCTGGGAGTTGAAGACCATCCATTTTAAATCTAACTAGCTGGAGAATTCTGGGAGTTGCAGTCCACAACCTTTAAAGTTGGCCTCTTGAGAGACCCTGGCTTTAATGTAGCAATTCTCAACCTTGGCAAATTTAAGGCAGGTGGACTTCAACTCACAGAATTCCCCATTCAGCATGCTTTAAAGTGAATGGACTTCAACTCCCAGAATCCCCCCAGCCAGCATGCTTTTTAAGATGGGTGGACTTCAACTCCCAGAATTCCTCAGCCATCATGCTTTAAGATAGGTGAAGTGGGGAATTCTGGGAGTCAAAGACCATCTATTTTAAATCTAGCTGGCTGGAGAATTCTGAGAGTTGTAGTCCATCCATATTAAAGCCAGCTGGCTAGGGGATTCTGGGAGTTGCAGTCCACAACCTTTCAAGTTGGCATCCAATGTAGCAATTCTCAACCTTGGCAAATTCAAGGCAGGTGGACTTCAACTCCCAGAATTCCCCAGTCATCATGCTTTAAAGTTAATGGATTTCAACTCCCAGAATCCTCCTCAGCCAGTATGCTTTAAGATGGGTGGACTTTTAACTCCCAGAATCCTCTAGCCAGCATTCAGTCCTGGGAATTCTAGAAACCCAGAAGTCTTAAAATAGTCAGGTTTTGCAAAACACTAATTATCATTTACCTGGGGAACCTAATCTGTTTGCAAAACACCTATTTATCAATTACCTGGGAAACATAATCCCTGGGTGTGTTCATTATTGGCAGACTAAAAGTAACCAAGCCTCTTCTGGAGGCCTTAAAAGTTTAAGAAGAAAAGTGGTTGCTTTTAAAAGCAACCACTTTTCTGGCTGGAGAATTCTGGGAGTTGAAATCCACACATCTTAACTTCGCTGGTTTGGAGAAATGCAGCTTTAAACCGATGCTTTTGTTTCCTGCTGCGATAGTTTCACTTTTGCCTCCTGCTTAAAAGACGAGGAGGCTATTCTGTTTGAACCAGTTTCGCTTTCTCATTCCAAGGTCAGAAAGGACGGAACCGTGTTCCAGTTATAAATAAAACAAACCCGATAAATGCAAAAGTTTTTCTTTTTCTTTTTAACTGAAGCCAAGGATGAGCTGTCGGCAACTCCCAAAGCTTCTGGTATCTGTTATAATTTTCTCCTGTGAAGGATCTATTTTGGACAAATGCAATTGTTTAGAATTAGAATATTTTGAAAGGACTTGGGATTTTATAAATGGGAGCGTTTATTTTATTCTTTGGGGGGGGGGGTGACTGACAGTTGGACAGGTTTAAGGAGCCAAGGACAGTTACTAGCTCTGAGGGTGGAAATGAGCCTCCATTGGCAGGAGCAGTGTACCTGAGAATGGGAAAAATGGTCACTTTCTTGTTTGAGTTTGAGGCAGTGTTGGAAATAGAAAAGCTAGCAGGGGTCATATAGTTTTGATCTGATCCACTGAAGTTTTTAAGAATATTAAGAAAAGGAAACAGTACAATATGCTAACCATTCTTTGTTAAATCAGAATTTGTTGTTGTCTTGAAGATGAATTTAGCAAAGTACCCTGTTTCCCCGATAATACTGCCTACCCTGAAAGTAAGTCCTCACTTGATTTTTACACATGTGCCCAATATAAGCCCTACCCCCCAAAATAAGCCCTAATTAAGCCCCCACCCACTCCAGAGTCGCTGCCCACTTACCTTTGGACAGGTGTAGCCAGGCCCCGCACACTCCGACACCTGCCTTGCGGGCCCATTTCTTCTGCAGCTGGCAAGGCTTTTCTGAAGGCATCTGGAGCTGAGAACAAAGCTCTGGATCGATCCTGAAGGTTGCACGGGCCTTCAGGAAAGCCTTGCCAGCCGCAGAAGAAATTCCTGAAGGCCTCTGACAGCGAAAAGGAGGCGGGGGGGGGGCACATGCGCAAGCGAGGTTAGCCAGTGGAAGACTTTCCCCGAAAATAAGACCTGGTGCCTTTTTTGGCTGGCAAAAAATATATTATAAGACAGGGTCTTATTTTCGGGGAAACATGGTACATGGACTACATAGTTTAAAGTCCACAAGTCTTAAAGTTCCACGGTTAGACACCTCTACGTTCGTAGCACGCAGCTCAGAGCATCTTGATGCAAAAGGAGGATGTGGACCTAACCATGGTTGGTCTAACCATGGTTGGTCTAACCATGGTTAACTTCACTGTTTGCTCCAAGTCAATGAACCATGATTGTGTCTCCCCTTGGACTCCAATGCAGGGCAAGCCTCCCTTCTCGGTGCAATAGAAAGCAGGGGCCGACACCTCGGGAGAACGTGAGGAGAGCAACCGTTTCCTACCAGTTGAGCTGAGGAATCGAGGTAAGGCGTGTCCCAAAGAATGCCCAGGCACCCCAACCCCTTTTTATTTATTTCATGCATTGATTAAATAATTAATATTCTGCCTTTATTATTTCTTTAACCAATAACTCAAGGCAACGGATATACAGTGTATCCAACACTCGGTTCTCCTATTTTCACCACACCAACCCTGTGAGGTAGGTTGAGCTGGGAGAGGGAGGGATCGGCCCAAAGTCACCCAATTGGCTTTTTGCTCTAAGGCAGGATTAGAACTCACCGTCTCCTGGTGATTGGCCCAAAGTCACCCAGGTGGCAGTTCTAATTCTGCCTTAGGCATGGAAGTCAATTGGGTGACTTTGGGCCAATCACCAGGAGACAGTGAGTTCTAGTCCCGCCTTAGGCATGGAAGTCAATTGAGTGACTTTGGGCCAATCACCAGGAGACAGTGAGTTCTAGTCCCGCCTTAGGCATGGAAGTCAATTGGGTGACTTTGGGCCAATCACCAGGAGACAGTGAGTTCTAGTCTTGCCTTAGGCATGGAAGCCATTTGAGTGACTTTGGGCCAATCACCAGGAGACAGTGAGTTCTAATTCTGCCTTAGGCATGGAAGCCATTTGGGTGACTTTGGGCCAGTCACCAGGAGACAGTGAGTTCTAATTCTGCCTTAGGCATGGAAGCCATTTGGGTGACTTTGGGCCAGTCACCAGGAGACAGTGAGTTCTAATTCTGCCTTAGGCATGGAAGCCATTTGAGTGACTTTGGTCCAATCACCAGGAGACAGTGAGTTCTAATTCTGCCTTAGGCATGGAAGCCATTTGGGCGACTTTGGGCCAATCACCAAGAGACAGTGAGTTCTAGTCCCGCCCTAGGAATGAAAATTTGCTGGCTGACTTCAGACCGTCTCTCTGCCCAGCCCACCTCACAGAGTTGTTGTTGTGGAGAAAATAAGAAAGAGGAAAAAAAATATTATATATGTTTACCTTGAATTACTTGTAATAAAGATGGGATATAAATCTTAATTCATCAATAAATATATTCTGACCGAATAATCTTGCTGGAACCGCTAAATAATATTTTATTTAACTTATTAATTTATTTACCTTTTTAAAAAAAAAAGTTAATTTATTTCATTTTTCTCTTTTTTTTAAAACATTTCCTCCTTGACCCCTAGAAACTTTTCGAGGCAGTAGGTAGTAGAATCACTTCATGATCCTCGGACCAGCCCTCTCCATAAAATCTGTCCAGCTGGGTGGAGACCTTAGAGAATGTTGCCTCTTGGTTCCAAAACCTTGTAAGTAACTTTTCTCTCCTTGGTCAAAAGCCTTTTTCTTTTTTTCTTTTTTTCTTTTTCTTTAATTCACCGTTTTCCCCGGGTTTGAAAGCAACTTTTCGTTTTTTCTTCTTCTTTCTTTTTCACCTCTGCAGAGCTGACCATGAGATGAAAGGTAAAAACAAAAATAATATTTTTTTTAATGTTTGTTTTGCCCTTCCTTTTCTCCCTTGTGTTCTCTCTCTCTCTCCCTCCCTCCCTCTCTCCCTCCCCCTCTCTCTCTCTCTCTCTCTCCCTCTCCCTCCCTCCCTCTCTCCCTCCCTCTCTCTCTCTCTCTCACACACACACACACTCTTTCGGCTTCATTTCCAACACTGCCTATTGCTGCTTGAAGTAGTATAAGGTTTCCTGCACTTGAGCAGGGGGTTGGGCTAGAAGATCTCAAGAGGTCCCAACTCTATTCCTCTCTGTTCTCTCCCCCTCGGGCTTTGCAGCCAGTTGATTGGACGCTGGATCCAGGAAGGGGTGGGGTGGGAATAGCAATGGAGCTATGGCCCCCTCCCATCTCCCCTCTCATGGGTTTCTGGGAAAATGTAGGGGGAGTCCTCGAATTACAACCACAATCAAGCCCCACATTTCTGCCGCTAAGCGAGACCGTTGTGAAGCGAGTTTTGCCCTGTTTTGCGACCCATCAATTGAGATGCTTGGCAGCTGACTCATGTTTATGACAGTCATGGCGTCTCCTTTTGCGACCTGGCCAGCAAAGCTGGCGGGCAAAGCCTGATTAGCTTAACAACCGGGTTACTAATTTAACGACCGCCGTTGGTTCGCTTAACAACCAGGCGTAAAATGGGGCAAAACTCATTGGACAAACGTCTGACTTAGCAACAGAAACTTTGGAGGCTCGATTGGGGTCGTAAGTTGAGGACTACCTGTGATAGAGATCAATAAATAGGAATAACCTGCCTCTCTTTGAACTTCTCAGTGCTGTATCGTGCCTGGGAAGGACAGCTTTTCGTTCAGAATCAGCGAGTGTGTGACATCGTCCTTCGATCACCCTTTCAGGCTTCGATCCCGGCTCAGTTGTAAGTATTTATTTCACTCTCCCACTGGAATTAAGGGGGGGGGGGGTGAGTTGGTGGGAAAGGGACGTTCAGGGTCCTTTTTAAAAAGTCCAGCTTGGCTCCAGAAATCGTGGGTGCTCCATCACTGGAGGTTTTTAAGAGGAGCCTGGCCAGTCACTTGTCTGAAATGGTAGAAGTTCTCTTGCTTGAGCAGTGGGCTGGACTAGAAGACCTCCAAGGGCCCTTCCAGCTCCTCTTCTCTTCTCTTCTCTTCTCTTCTCTTCTCTTCTCTTCTCTTCTCTTCTCTTCCAATTCCTCTATTCTATTCTATTCTATTCTATTCTTATTCCTATATTCTATTCTATTCTTATTCCTATATTCTATTCTGTTCTATATTCTATTCTATTTTCTATTCTACTCTATTCTTATTCCTTTTTTTTATTTTATTCTATTCTATTTTATTATTCCTATATTCTATTCTACACTATTTTCGATTTTATTCTATTCTTATTCCTATATTCTATTCTTATTACTCTATTCTATTCTATTATATTCTTATTCCTGTATTTTATTTTATTTTATTCTATTCTTATTCCTGTTCTATTCTATTCTATTCTTATTCCTATATTCTATTCTATTCTTATTCCTATATTTTGTTCTGTTCTATTCTTATTCCTATATTCTATTCTATTCTATTCTATTCTATTCTTATTCCTATATTTTATTCTGTTCTCTTCTTATTCCTGTATTCTATTCTATTCTATTCTATTCTATTCTATTCTATTCTATTCTTATTCCTATATTCTATTCTATTTTGTTCTGTTCTATTCCTATTCTAATTCCTATTCCTATATTTTATTTTATTCCTATATTCAATTCTATTCTTATTCTATTCTGTTCTTATTCCTCTATTCTATTCTATTCTATTCTATTCTATTCTATTCTATTCTTATTCCTATTTTTTATTTTATTCTATTCTTATTCCTATATTCTGTTCTATTCTGTTCTGTTCTGTTCCTATTCTAATTCCTAATCCTATATTTTATTCTATTCTATTCTTATTCCTATATTCAATTCTATTCCTCTTCTATTCTGTTCTTATTCCTATATTTTATTCCATTTTTATTCCTATATTTTATTATATTCTATGCCTATTCTTGTTCCTCAATTCTGTTGTATTCTATTCCTATTCCTATTCCTATTCCCATTCCATTCTACTCTAGATAGCTTCAAATTTGTGCTGAATAGAGAAGGGAAATAGATCAGCTTCCTCCTCCCCTCGGTGTTAAAGCGGTGGTTTTTATGAACTGGTAAATATTTTATGTTTGGAACTTTCCATCAAGAATCCCGAAAGTTGAGAAGTGAAGAACAGATTGAAGAAAAACCTTTGCAGCTCAGGGTTGATCTGTGAGATCCTGGGTGCTTTCTGAGCTGGGATGTTTTCTTGTAGACATTTCATGACCTAACTATTAGTGTACCATCATCAGTGTTAGAAGGGAGCGGGGTCTGCAAGCCACTTTTCTATAAACAGAACAAAACCCACTTTCTCCTAATACTGGGGATGTTACCTAGTTGGATCATGAAACGTTGGCAAGGAAACAACCAAGCTCAGCACCCACAAATCAGGAATTGTTCTAGACTCCAGTTCTGGGGTTTCTCTAGCTCTGTGGGATGGCCAAGAGACAGTTTTGGAAAGATTTGAGTTTCCCCTTTTTCCCTTTTCTCCTTTCGTAGGCCAGACAAGCTAGAATTCAAGTATATCGTGCAGATATCAGAATTGCGAAAAAAACTGCCGGAAGCTGCATTTAAAAAAACCAGTTATTCCAACGATGAAGGTTTGCTTTCCAATTGCGTCATTCGTTGAGGTTCTCTGGGTCAGGATGGTGCCTTTGGTCCTTTTCTTTCCAACCCAATGCGATTTTTTTTTGGGGGGGGGAGGGGGGAAGTGATTTAAATGGGCTCATGACTCTGTGGCTCCATCAGCCCATCAACGGGATGATTTTGTGGAAACCAAATTTGAAACCATAGTCACTCCCACAGTGGGGTGGGCTGTGTGTAAATTGGATGGCTGGATAGGCAAATATCCAGACAGATGAACAAGGATGAATAAACAGACAGACGGACACCATAGATGGATGGATGGATGGATGGATGGATGATATAGTAGACAGACAGACACTGTAGATAGATTGGTAGATAGATGATAGACAAAGAGGAATGGATAGATAGATAGATAGATAGATAGATAGATAGATAGATAGATAGATAGATAGATAGATAGATAGATAGATAGATGGATACGTAGGTGGATAGGTAGATAGATAGATAGATAGATAGATAGATAGATAGATAGATAGATAGATAGATAGATAGATAGATAGATGGATACGTAGGTGGATAGGTAGATAGATAGATGATAGAGATAGATAGATAGATAGATAGATAGATAGATAGATAGATAGATAGATAGATAGATAGATAGATAGATAGATAGATAGATGGATACGTAGGTGGATAGGTAGATAGATAGATGATAGAGATAGATAGATAGATAGATAGATAGATAGATAGATAGATAGATAGATAGATAGATAGATAGATAGATAGGTAGATAGGTAGATTGGTAGATTGGTAGATAGATGGATGATTGATATAGTAGACAGACAGACACTGTAGATAGATTGGTAGATAGATAGATGATAGAGAGGAATGGATAGATAGATAGATAGATAGATAGATAGATAGATAGATAGATAGATAGATAGATAGATGGATACGTAGGTGGATAGGTAGATAGATAGATGATAGAGATAGATAGATAGATAGATAGATAGATAGATAGATAGATAGATAGATAGATAGATAGATAGATAGATAGATAGATAGATAGATAGATAGATAGGTAGATAGGTAGATTGGTAGATTGGTAGATTGGTAGATTGGTAGATAGATGGATGATTGATATAGTAGACAGACAGACACTGTAGATAGATTGGTAGATAGATAGATGATAGAGAGGAATGGATAGATAGATAGATAGATAGATAGATAGATAGATAGATAGATAGGGTAGATAGGGTAGATAGGTACGTAGGTGGATAGGTAGATAGATAGATAGATAGATAGATAGATAGATAGATAGATAGATAGATAGATAGATAGATACGTAGGTGGATAGGTAGATAGATAGATGATAGAGAGGAATGGATAGATAGATAGATAGATAGATAGATAGATAGATAGATAGATAGATAGATAGATAGATAGATAGATAGATAGATAGATAGATACGTAGGTGGATAGGTAGATAGATAGATGATAGAGATAGATAGATAGATAGATAGATAGATAGATAGATAGATAGATAGATAGATAGATAGATAGATAGATAGGTAGATAGGTAGGTAGATTGGTAGATTGGTAGATTGGTAGATAGATGGATGATTGATATAGTAGACAGACAGACACTGTAGATAGATTGGTAGATAGATAGATGATAGAGAGGAATGGATAGATAGATAGATAGATAGATAGATAGATAGATAGATAGATAGATAGATAGGGTAGATAGGGTAGATAGGTACGTAGGTGGATAGGTAGATAGATAGATAGATAGATAGATAGATAGATAGATAGATAGATAGATAGATAGATAGATAGATACGTAGGTGGATAGGTAGATAGATAGATGATAGAGAGGAATGGATAGATAGATAGATAGATAGATAGATAGATAGATAGATAGATAGATAGATAGATAGATAGATAGATAGATAGATACGTAGGTGGATAGGTAGATAGATAGATGATAGAGATAGATAGATAGATAGATAGATAGATAGATAGATAGATAGATAGATAGATAGATAGATAGATAGGTAGATAGGTAGATAGGTAGATTGGTAGATTGGTAGATAGATGGATGATTGATATAGTAGGCAGACAGACACTGTAGATAGATTGGTAGATAGATAGATGATAGAGAGGAATGGATAGATAGATAGATAGATAGATAGATAGATAGATAGATAGATAGATAGATAGATAGATAGATAGATGGATACGTAGGTGGATAGGTAGATAGATAGATAGATAGATAGATAGATAGATAGATAGATAGATAGATAGATAGATGGATACGTAGGTGGATAGGTAGATAGATAGATGATAGAGATAGATAGATAGATAGATAGATAGATAGATAGATAGATAGATAGATGGATACGTAGGTGGATAGGTAGATAGATAGATGATAGAGATAGATAGATAGATAGATAGATAGATAGATAGATAGATAGATAGATAGATAGATAGATAGATAGATAGATAGGTAGATAGGTAGATTGGTAGATTGGTAGATAGATGGATGATTGATATAGTAGACAGACAGACACTGTAGATAGATTGGTAGATAGATAGATGATAGAGAGGAATGGATAGATAGATAGATAGATAGATAGATAGATAGATAGATAGATGGATACGTAGGTGGATAGGTAGATAGATAGATGATAGAGATAGATAGATAGATAGATAGATAGATAGATAGATAGATAGATAGATAGATAGATAGGTAGATAGGTAGATAGGTAGATTGGTAGATTGGTAGATTGGTAGATTGGTAGATAGATGGATGATTGATATAGTAGACAGACAGACACTGTAGATAGATTGGTAGATAGATAGATGATAGAGAGGAATGGATAGATAGATAGATAGATAGATAGATAGATAGATAGATAGATAGGGTAGATAGGGTAGATAGGTACGTAGGTGGATAGGTAGATAGATAGATAGATAGATAGATAGATAGATAGATAGATAGATAGATAGATAGATAGATAGATACGTAGGTGGATAGGTAGATAGATAGATGATAGAGAGGAATGGATAGATAGATAGATAGATAGATAGATAGATAGATAGATAGATAGATAGATAGATAGATAGATAGATAGATACGTAGGTGGATAGGTAGATAGATAGATGATAGAGATAGATAGATAGATAGATAGATAGATAGATAGATAGATAGATAGATAGGTAGATAGGTAGGTAGATTGGTAGATTGGTAGATTGGTAGACAGATGGATGATTGATATAGTAGACAGACAGACACTGTAGATAGATTGGTAGATAGATAGATGATAGAGAGGAATGGATAGATAGATAGATAGATAGATAGATAGATAGATAGGGTAGATAGGGTAGATAGGTACGTAGGTGGATAGGTAGATAGATTAGATAGATAGATAGATAGATAGATAGATAGATAGATAGATAGATAGATACGTAGGTGGATAGGTAGATAGATAGATGATAGAGAGGAATGGATAGATAGATAGATAGATAGATAGATAGATAGATAGATAGATAGATAGATAGATAGATAGATACGTAGGTGGATAGGTAGATAGATAGATGATAGAGATAGATAGATAGATAGATAGATAGATAGATAGATAGATAGATAGATAGATAGATAGATAGGTAGATAGGTAGATAGGTAGATAGGTAGATTGGTAGATTGGTAGATAGATGGATGATTGATATAGTAGGCAGACAGACACTGTAGATAGATTGGTAGATAGATAGATGATAGAGAGGAATGGATAGATAGATAGATAGATAGATAGATAGATAGATAGATAGATAGATAGATGGATGGATACGTAGGTGGATAGGTAGATAGATAGATGATAGAGATAGATAGATAGATAGATAGATAGATAGATAGATAGATAGATAGATAGATAGATAGATGGATGATTGATATAGTAGACAGACAGACACTGTAGATAGATTGGTAGATAGATAGATGATAGAGAGGAATGGATAGATAGATAGATAGATAGATAGATAGATAGATAGATAGATAGATAGGGTAGATAGGGTAGATAGGTACGTAGGTGGATAGGTAGATAGATAGATAGATAGATAGATAGATAGATAGATAGATAGATAGATAGATGATAGATAGATAGATAGATGATAGATAGATAGATAGATAGATAGATAGATAGATAGATAGATAGATTGGTAGATAGATGGATGATTGATATAGTAGAAGACAGACACTGTAGATAGATTGGTAGATAGATAGATGATAGAGAGGAATGGATAGATAGATAGATAGATAGATAGATAGATAGATAGATAGATAGATAGATAGATGATAGATAGATAGATAGATAGATGATAGATAGATGATAGATAGATAGATAGATAGATAGATAGATAGATGATAGATAGATAGATAGATAGATAGGTAGATAGGTAGATAGGTAGATTGGTAGATAGATGGATGATTGATATAGTAGACAGACAGACACTGTAGATAGATTGGTAGATAGATAGATGATAGAGAGGAATGGATAGATAGATAGATAGATAGATAGATAGATAGATAGATAGGGTAGATAGGGTAGATAGGTACGTAGGTGGATAGGTAGATAGATAGATAGATAGATAGATAGATAGATAGATAGATAGATAGATAGATACGTAGGTGGATAGGTAGATAGATAGATGATAGAGAGGAATGGATAGATAGATAGATAGATAGATAGATAGATAGATAGATAGATAGATAGATAGATAGATAGATACGTAGGTGGATAGGTAGATAGATAGATGATAGATGATAGAGATAGATAGATAGATAGATAGATAGATAGATAGATAGATGGATACGTAGGTGGATAGGTAGATAGATAGATGATAGAGATAGATAGATAGATAGATAGATAGATAGATAGATAGATAGATAGATAGGTAGATAGGTAGATTGGTAGATTGGTAGATTGGTAGATTGGTAGATTGGTAGATAGATGGATGATTGATATAGTAGACAGACAGACACTGTAGATAGATTGGTAGATAGATAGATGATAGAGAGGAATGGATAGATAGATAGATAGATAGATAGATAGATAGGGTAGATAGGTACGTAGGTGGATAGGTAGATAGATAGATAGATAGATAGATAGATAGATAGATAGATAGATAGATAGATAGATAGATAGATAGATAGATAGATAGATACGTAGGTGGATAGGTAGATAGATAGATGATAGAGAGGAATGGATAGATAGATAGATAGATAGATAGATAGATAGATAGATAGATAGATAGATAGATAGATAGATAGATAGATACGTAGGTGGATAGGTAGATAGATAGATGATAGAGATAGATAGATAGATAGATAGATAGATAGATAGATAGATAGATAGATAGATAGATAGATAGATAGATAGATAGATAGATAGGTAGATAGGTAGGTAGATTGGTAGATTGGTAGATTGGTAGATAGATGGATGATTGATATAGTAGACAGACAGACACTGTAGATAGATTGGTAGATAGATAGATGATAGAGAGGAATGGATAGATAGATAGATAGATAGATAGATAGATAGATAGATAGATAGATAGGGTAGATAGGGTAGATAGGTACGTAGGTGGATAGGTAGATAGATAGATAGATAGATAGATAGATAGATAGATAGATAGATAGATAGATAGATAGATAGATACGTAGGTGGATAGGTAGATAGATAGATGATAGAGAGGAATGGATAGATAGATAGATAGATAGATAGATAGATAGATAGATAGATAGATAGATAGATAGATAGATAGATACGTAGGTGGATAGGTAGATAGATAGATGATAGAGATAGATAGATAGATAGATAGATAGATAGATAGATAGATAGATAGATAGATAGATAGATAGGTAGATAGGTAGATTGGTAGATTGGTAGATAGATGGATGATTGATATAGTAGGCAGACAGACACTGTAGATAGATTGGTAGATAGATAGATGATAGAGAGGAATGGATAGATAGATAGATAGATAGATAGATAGATAGATAGATAGATAGATAGATAGATAGATAGATAGATAGATAGATGGATACGTAGGTGGATAGGTAGATAGATAGATAGATAGATAGATAGATAGATAGATAGATAGATAGATAGATAGATAGATAGATAGATAGATGGATACGTAGGTGGATAGGTAGATAGATAGATGATAGAGATAGATAGATAGATAGATAGATAGATAGATAGATAGATAGATAGATAGATAGATAGATAGATGGATACGTAGGTGGATAGGTAGATAGATAGATGATAGAGATAGATAGATAGATAGATAGATAGATAGATAGATAGATAGATAGATAGATAGATAGATAGATAGATAGGTAGATAGGTAGATTGGTAGATTGGTAGATAGATGGATGATTGATATAGTAGACAGACAGACACTGTAGATAGATTGGTAGATAGATAGATGATAGAGAGGAATGGATAGATAGATAGATAGATAGATAGATAGATAGATAGATAGATAGATAGATAGATAGATGGATACGTAGGTGGATAGGTAGATAGATAGATGATAGAGATAGATAGATAGATAGATAGATAGATAGATAGATAGATAGATAGATAGATAGATAGATAGATAGGTAGATAGGTAGATAGGTAGATAGGTAGATAGGTAGATTGGTAGATTGGTAGATTGGTAGATAGATGGATGATTGATATAGTAGACAGACAGACACTGTAGATAGATTGGTAGATAGATAGATGATAGAGAGGAATGGATAGATAGATAGATAGATAGATAGATAGATAGATAGATAGGGTAGATAGGGTAGATAGGTACGTAGGTGGATAGGTAGATAGATAGATAGATAGATAGATAGATAGATAGATAGATAGATAGATACGTAGGTGGATAGGTAGATAGATAGATGATAGAGAGGAATGGATAGATAGATAGATAGATAGATAGATAGATAGATAGATAGATAGATAGATAGATAGATAGATAGATAGATAGATAGATAGATACGTAGGTGGATAGGTAGATAGATAGATGATAGAGATAGATAGATAGATAGATAGATAGATAGATAGATAGATAGATAGATAGATAGATAGATAGATAGATAGGTAGATAGGTAGGTAGATTGGTAGATTGGTAGATTGGTAGATAGATGGATGATTGATATAGTAGACAGACAGACACTGTAGATAGATTGGTAGATAGATAGATGATAGAGAGGAATGGATAGATAGATAGATAGATAGATAGATAGATAGATAGATAGATAGATAGGGTAGATAGGGTAGATAGGTACGTAGGTGGATAGGTAGATAGATAGATAGATAGATAGATAGATAGATAGATAGATAGATAGATAGATAGATACGTAGGTGGATAGGTAGATAGATAGATGATAGAGAGGAATGGATAGATAGATAGATAGATAGATAGATAGATAGATAGATAGATAGATAGATAGATAGATAGATAGATAGATAGATACGTAGGTGGATAGGTAGATAGATAGATGATAGAGATAGATAGATAGATAGATAGATAGATAGATAGATAGATAGATAGATAGATAGATAGATAGGTAGATAGGTAGATAGGTAGATAGGTAGATTGGTAGATTGGTAGATAGATGGATGATTGATATAGTAGGCAGACAGACACTGTAGATAGATTGGTAGATAGATAGATGATAGAGAGGAATGGATAGATAGATAGATAGATAGATAGATAGATAGATAGATAGATAGATAGATGGATACGTAGGTGGATAGGTAGATAGATAGATGATAGAGATAGATAGATAGATAGATAGATAGATAGATAGATAGATAGATAGATAGATAGATAGATAGATAGATGGATGATTGATATAGTAGACAGACAGACACTGTAGATAGATTGGTAGATAGATAGATGATAGAGAGGAATGGATAGATAGATAGATAGATAGATAGATAGATAGATAGATAGATAGATAGATAGGGTAGATAGGGTAGATAGGTACGTAGGTGGATAGGTAGATAGATAGATAGATAGATAGATAGATAGATAGATAGATGATAGATAGATAGATAGATAGATGATAGATAGATAGATAGATAGATAGATAGATAGATAGATAGATAGATAGATTGGTAGATAGATGGATGATTGATATAGTAGAAGACAGACACTGTAGATAGATTGGTAGATAGATAGATGATAGAGAGGAATGGATAGATAGATAGATAGATAGATAGATAGATAGATAGATAGATAGATAGATGATAGATAGATAGATAGATAGATGATAGATAGATGATAGATAGATAGATAGATAGATAGATAGATGATAGATAGATAGATAGATAGGTAGATAGGTAGATAGGTAGATTGGTAGATAGATGGATGATTGATATAGTAGACAGACAGACACTGTAGATAGATTGGTAGATAGATAGATGATAGAGAGGAATGGATAGATAGATAGATAGATAGATAGATAGATAGATAGATAGATAGGGTAGATAGGGTAGATAGGTACGTAGGTGGATAGGTAGATAGATAGATAGATAGATAGATAGATAGATAGATAGATAGATACGTAGGTGGATAGGTAGATAGATAGATGATAGAGAGGAATGGATAGATAGATAGATAGATAGATAGATAGATAGATAGATAGATAGATAGATAGATAGATAGATACGTAGGTGGATAGGTAGATAGATAGATGATAGATGATAGAGATAGATAGATAGATAGATAGATAGATAGATAGATAGATAGGTAGATAGGTAGATAGGTAGATTGGTAGATTGGTAGATTGGTAGATAGATGGATGATTGATATAGTAGACAGACAGACACTGTAGATAGATTGGTAGATAGATAGATGATAGAGAGGAATGGATAGATAGATAGATAGATAGATAGATAGATAGATAGGGTAGATAGGGTAGATAGGTACGTAGGTGGATAGGTAGATAGATAGATAGATAGATAGATAGATAGATAGATAGATAGATAGATAGATAGATAGATAGATACGTAGGTGGATAGGTAGATAGATAGATGATAGAGAGGAATGGATAGATAGATAGATAGATAGATAGATAGATAGATAGATAGATAGATAGATAGATAGATAGATAGATACGTAGGTGGATAGGTAGATAGATAGATGATAGAGATAGATAGATAGATAGATAGATAGATAGATAGATAGATAGATAGATAGATAGATAGATAGATAGATAGATAGATAGGTAGATAGGTAGATAGGTAGATAGGTAGATTGGTAGATAGATGGATGATTGATATAGTAGACAGACAGACACTGTAGATAGATTGGTAGATAGATAGATGATAGAGAGGAATGGATAGATAGATAGATAGATAGATAGATAGATAGATAGATAGATAGATAGATAGATAGATGGATACGTAGGTGGATAGGTAGATAGATAGATGATAGAGATAGATAGATAGATAGATAGATAGATAGATAGATAGATAGATAGATAGGTAGATAGGTAGATAGGTAGATAGGTAGATAGGTAGATTGGTAGATAGATGGATGATTGATATAGTAGACAGACAGACACTGTAGATAGATTGGTAGATAGATAGATGATAGAGAGGAATGGATAGATAGATAGATAGATAGATAGATAGATAGATAGATAGATAGGGTAGATAGGGTAGATAGGTACGTAGGTGGATAGGTAGATAGATAGATAGATAGATGATAGATAGATGATAGATAGATAGATAGATAGATAGATAGATGATAGATAGATAGATAGATAGATAGATAGATAGATAGATAGATAGATTGGTAGATAGATGGATGATTGATATAGTAGAAGACAGACACTGTAGATAGATTGGTAGATAGATAGATGATAGAGAGGAATGGATAGATAGATAGATAGATAGATAGATAGATAGATAGATAGATAGATAGATAGATGATAGATAGATAGATGATAGATAGATGATAGATAGATAGATAGATAGATAGATAGATAGATAGATAGATAGATAGATTGGTAGGTAGATGGATGATTGATATAGTAGACAGACAGACACTGTAGATAGATTGGTAGATAGATAGATGATAGAGAGGAATGGATAGATAGATAGATAGATAGATAGATAGATAGATAGATAGATAGATGGATACGTAGGTGGATAGGTAGATAGATAGATGATAGAGATAGATAGATAGATAGATAGATAGATAGATAGATAGATAGATAGATAGATAGATAGATAGATAGATAGGGTAGATAGGGTAGATAGGTACGTAGGTGGATAGGTAGATAGATAGATAGATAGATAGATAGATAGATAGATAGATAGATGATAGATAGATAGATAGATAGATAGATAGATAGATAGATAGATGATAGATAGATAGATAGATAGATAGATAGATTGGTAGATAGATGGATGATTGATATAGTAGAAGACAGACACTGTAGATAGATTGGTAGATAGATAGATGATAGAGAGGAATGGATAGATAGATAGATAGATAGATAGATAGATAGATAGATAGATAGATGATAGATAGATAGATAAATAGATAGATACGTAGGTGGATAGGTAGATAGATAGATGATAGAGATAGATAGATAGATAGATAGATAGATAGATAGATAGATAGATAGATAGATAGATAGGTAGATTGGTAGATTGGTAGATTGGTAGATAGATGGATGATTGATATAGTAGACAGACAGACACTGTAGATAGATTGGTAGATAGATAGATGATAGATAGAGAGGAATGGATGGATGTATGGATGGGTGGATGATATAGTAGACAGACACTGTAGATTGGTAGATAGATGATAAAGAGGAATGGATGGATGGATAGATAGATAGATAGATAGATAGATAGATAGATAGATAGATAGATGATAGATAGATGATAGATAGATAGATAGATAGATAGATAGATAGATAGATAGATAGATAGGTAGATAGATGGATGATAGAGAGGAATGGATAGATAGATAGATAGATAGATAGATAGATAGATAGATAGATAGATAGATAGATAGATAGATAGATAGATAGATAGATAGATAGATAGATAGGTAGATTGGTAGATTGGTAGATTGGTAGATTGGTAGATTGGTAGATAGATGGATGATTGATATAGTAGACAGACAGACACTGTAGATAGATTGGTAGATAGATAGATGATAGAGAGGAATGGATAGATAGATAGATAGATAGATAGATAGATAGATAGATAGATAGATAGATAGATAGATAGATGGATACGTAGGTGGATAGGTAGATAGATAGATGATAGAGATAGATAGATAGATAGATAGATAGATAGATAGATAGATAGATAGATAGATAGATAGATAGATAGATAGATAGATTGGTAGATTGGTAGATTGGTAGATAGATGGATGATTGATATAGTAGACAGACAGACACTGTAGATAGATTGGTAGATAGATAGATGATAGAGAGGAATGGATAGATAGATAGATAGATAGATAGATAGATAGATAGATAGATAGATAGATAGATAGGGTAGATAGGTACGTAGGTGGATAGGTAGATAGATAGATAGATAGATAGATAGATAGATAGATAGATAGATAGATAGATAGATAGATAGATGATAGATAGATGATAGATAGATAGATAGATAGATAGATAGATAGATAGATGATAGATAGATGATAGATAGATAGATAGATAGATAGATAGATAGATAGATAGATTGGTAGATAGATGGATGATTGATATAGTAGAAGACAGACACTGTAGATAGATTGGTAGATAGATAGATGATAGAGAGGAATGGATAGATAGATAGATAGATAGATAGATAGATAGATAGATAGATAGATAGATACGTAGGTGGATAGGTAGATAGATAGATGATAGAGATAGATAGATAGATAGATAGATAGATAGATAGATAGATAGATAGATAGATAGGTAGATTGGTAGATTGGTAGATTGGTAGATAGATGGATGATTGATATAGTAGACAGACAGACACTGTAGATAGATTGGTAGATAGATAGATGATAGAGAGGAATGAATGGATAGATAGATAGATAGATAGATAGATAGATAGATGATAGATAGATAGATAGATAGATAGATAGATAGATAGATAGATAGATAGATAGATAGGGTAGATAGGTACGTAGGTGGACAGGTAGATAGATAGATAGATAGATAGATAGATAGATGATAGATAGATAGATAGATGACAGATAGATGATAGATAGATAGATAGATAGATAGATAGATAGATAGATAGATAGATAGATAGATAGATAGATGGATACGTAGGTGGATAGGTAGATAGATATATGATAGAGATAGATAGATAGATAGATGATAGATAGATGATAGATAGATGATAGATAGATAGATGATAGATAGATAGATAGATAGATGATAGATAGATGATAGATAGATAGATAGATAGATAGATAGATAGATAGATAGATAGATGATAGATAGATGATAGATAGATAGATAGATAGATAGATAGATAGGTAGATAGGTAGATTGGTAGATTGGTAGATTGGTAGATAGATGGATGATTGATATAGTAGACAGACAGACACTGTAGATAGATTGGTAGATAGATAGATGATAGAGAGGAATGGATAGATAGATAGATAGATAGATAGATAGATAGATAGATAGATAGAGTAGATAGGGTAGATAGGTACGTAGGTGGATAGGTAGATAGATAGATAGATAGATAGATAGATAGATAGATAGATAGATAGATAGATGATAGATAGATGATAGATAGATAGATAGATAGATAGATAGATAGATAGATGATAGATAGATGATAGATAGATAGATAGATAGATAGATAGATAGATAGATAGATAGATAGATTGGTAGATAGATGGATGATTGATATAGTAGAAGACAGACACTGTAGATAGATTGGTAGATAGATAGATGATAGAGAGGAATGGATAGATAGATAGATAGATAGATAGATAGATAGATAGATGATAGATAGATAGATAGATAGATAGATACGTAGGTGGATAGGTAGATAGATAGATGATAGAGATAGATAGATAGATAGATAGATAGATAGATAGATAGATAGATAGATAGATAGATAGGTAGATAGGTAGATAGGTAGATAGGTAGATTGGTAGATTGGTAGATAGATGGATGATTGATATAGTAGACAGACAGACACTGTAGATAGATTGGTAGATAGATAGATGATAGAGAGGAATGAATGGATAGATAGATAGATAGATAGATAGATAGATAGATAGATAGATAGATGATAGATAGATGATAGATAGATAGATAGATAGATAGATAGATAGATAGATAGGGTAGATAGGGTAGATAGGTACGTAGGTGGACAGGTAGATAGATAGATAGATAGATAGATAGATAGATAGATAGATAGATAGATAGATGATAGATAGATAGATAGATGACAGATAGATGATAGATAGATAGATAGATAGATAGATAGATAGATAGATAGATAGATAGATAGATAGATAGATGGATACGTAGGTGGATAGGTAGATAGATAGATGATAGAGATAGATAGATAGATAGATAGATAGATAGATGATAGATAGATAGATAGATAGATAGATAGATAGATAGATAGATAGATAGATAGATAGATAGATAGATGGATACGTAGGTGGATAGGTAGATAGATAGATGATAGAGATAGATAGATAGATAGATAGATAGATAGATAGATAGATAGATAGATAGATAGATAGATAGATAGATGATTGATATAGTAGACAGATAGACACTGTAGATAGATTGGTTGATAGATAGATGATAGATAGAGAGGAATGGATGGATGTATGGATGGGTGGATGATATAGTAGAAAGACACTGTAGATTGGTAGATAGATGATAGAGAGGAATGGATGGATAGATAGATCGATAGATAGATCGGTAGATAGATAGATAGATGATTGATATAGTAGACAGACAGACACGATAGATAGATAGGTAGATAGATAGATTGGTAGATTGGTAGATAGATGGTTGATTGATACAGTAGACAGAGAGACACACTGTAGATAGATTGGTAGATAGATAGATGATAGACAGAGAGGAATGGATAGATGGATGATATAGTAGACAGACAGACACTGTAGATAGATTGGTAGATAGATAGAAGATAGATAGAGAGGAATGGATAGATAGATAGGTAGGTAGGTAGGTAGATAGATTGGTAGATAGATGGATGATTGATATAGTAGACAGATAGACACTGTAGATAGATTGGTAGATAGATAGATGATAGAGAGGAATGGATAGATAGATAGGTAGGTAGGTAGATAGGTAGATTGGTAGATAGATGGATGCTTGATATAGTAGACAGACAGACACTGTAAATAGATTGGTAGATAGATAGATGATAGAGAGGAATGGATAGATAGATAGATAGATAGATAGATAGATAGATAGATAAATAGATAGATGATAGATAGATGATTGATATAGTAAACAGACAGACACTGTAGATAGATAGATAGGTAGATAGATAGATAGATTGGTAGATTGGTAGATAGATGGTTGATTGATACAGTAGACAGAGAGACACACTGTAGATAGATTGGTAGATAGATAGGTGATAGACAGAGAGGAATGGATAGATGGATGATATAGTAGACAGACAGACACTGTAGATAGATTGGTAGATAGATAGATGATAGATAGATAGATAGATAGATAGATAGATAGATAGATAGATAGATAGATAGATTGGTAGATTGGTAGATAGATGGATGATTGATATAGTAGACAGACAGACACTGTAGATAGATTGGTAGATAGATAGATGATAGATAGATAGGTAGATAGATAGATAGATAGATAGATGGATGATTGATATAGTAGACAGACAGACACTGTAGATAGATTGGTAGATAGATAGATGATAGAGAGGAATGGATAGATAGATAGATAGATAGATAGATAGATAGATAGATAGATAGATGATAGATAGATGATAAATAGATAGATTGGTAGATAGATGGATGATTGATATAGTAGACAGACAGATACTGTAGATAGATTGGTAGATAGATAGATGATAGAGTGGAATGGATAGATAGATAGATGATAGATAGATAGATAGATAGATAGATAGATAGATAGATAGATAGATAGATAGATGATAGATAGATGATAGATAGATAGATTGGTAGATAGATGGATGATTGATATAGTAGACAGACAGACACTGTAGATAGATTGGTAGATAGATGATAGAGAGGAATGGATAGATAGATAGATAGATAGATAGATAGATAGATAGATAGATAGATAGATGGATACGTAGGTGGATAGATAGATAGATGATAGAGATAGATAGATAGATAGATAGATAGATAGATAGATAGATAGATAGATAGATAGATTGGTAGATAGATGGATGATTGATATAGTAGACAGACAGACACTGTAGATAGATTGGTAGATAGATGATAGAGAGGAATGGATAGATAGATAGATAGATAGATAGATAGATAGATAGATAGATAGATAGATAGATGGATACGTAGGTGGATAGGTAGATAGATAGATGATAGAGATAGATAGATAGATAGATAGATAGATAGATAGATAGATAGATAGATAGATAGATAGATAGATAGATAGATAGATAGATAGATAGATTGGTAGATTGGTAGATTGGTAGATAGATGGATGATTGATACAGTAGACAGACAGATACTATAGATCGATTGGTAGATAGATAGATACGATACACAGGCAGAGAGGAATGGATGGATGGATGGATGGATACAGTAGACAGACAAACAGATACCCTAGATTGATTGGTCGATAGGTAGATGACAGACAGACAGGAATTTATGGATAAATGGTAGATAGATAGTAGATAGATAGTAGATGGATGGATGGATGGGTGAGTGAGTGGATGGATGGATGGACGGACACACAGACAGACAGACGGATGATTAGATAGGTGGATTGGTAGGTATAGGTAGATAGATAGATGATAGACAGGAATGGATAAATGAATGGATTCATGGATGGATGGTAGAGGGAGGGAATGGATAGACATTGCTTAATAATACTGTGGGATCCTTGGTGTTCTCTGAGTTTGGTTGTATTCTTGCAGACGTTTCATGACCCAGCTAGGGAACATCATCAATGCTCGAAAGGAGTGTCTTAATCATAGATTTATTGGACTCTTTTCAATGGTGTCTGTCTTTTTTCTTTCCTTTCTTTTCCTTTCCTTTTTATAGTGTGCTTGGTTTTCCCTGCAGTCTGTTGTCAGCAGTTGTTGTTTTGTTTATATCAAGTGGAAATATTAGATGAGAGTGAACTGAAAGATCAGCTCATTGGGAGCATGAAAGAAAAAAACCTGGTAAGCTCTTCAGAATCTTCAGAATTAACTGTCTGCTTTTGCAGGATGTGTCATTCGCCAAAAATACCCAGCAAAATAGGAATTTAAAAAATTTAGGAAGTCTTCCCCTCCTGATGATTTCTCAGCCTTGTTGGCAGCTGGACTTCAACTCCCAGAATTTCCTAGCATGGGAATCTTAAACTATTCTGGCTGGGGAATTCTGGGAGTTGGAGTCCACCCATCTTAAAGCCTGCTGGCTGGGGAATTCTGGGAGTTGGAGTCCACCCATCTTAAAGTATGCTGGCTGGGAATTCTGGGAGTTGGAGTCCATCCATCTTAAAGCATGACCGGCTGAGAATTCTGGGAGTTGAAGTCCATCCATCTTAAGGCATGCTGGCTGGGGAATTCTGGGAGTTGAAGCCCACCCATCTTGAAGTTGCTAAAGGTGGAGAAACACTGGCTTAGCATGTCGTTCTACACCAAGGGTCCTCCAACTTGGCAAGTTTAAGACTTGTGGACTTCAATTCCCAGAATTCCCAATCTAACATGAGTGGAGGAAGAATTCTGGGAGTTGAAGTCCACCAGTCTTAAAGCTGTCAAGTTTTGAAGACCTCTGTTATACACAATTATAGCATACTGTCACACGCAATATATTATGGTAGACAAACCACAGCTCATAAAAAAACAACTATTCTAAATATACACGTTGGCAGCATTCCCACACGATGCTAGGCCATTATTTTCATCAGTTTCTTATATAAGCCAGGATGGTCTCTCTCTTCCAACCCAAAAACCAACAACAGATTTTTGAATAAAACCCCAAACCGGCCACGTTATAGCTCAATATTCCATATAAAGAAGAGACTGAAGAAGATGAAGTGGAATTCTAAGATTGATGGGTGTGAATGAAGCCAGACTGAATTAAATCTGAATTAAGCGAAAGGGGCTATTTTTTTAATTTTAAAAAAAGATCACTTTCTCTCTCTGTTTACAGGCCCTTGTCAAATATTTAAATGACCGCGGAATCCTCCTCTTCCTCACCTCGTCCGTCTTGGCGAACGAGAAAGGTAAGAAGGGAAACGGACTTGTGGCACCGTCAAATCCAGGTGAGTCCTCCCTGGAAGATTCAGGTGCAGAATGAAAAACATGGTGCCTTGTTTTCTCTTTTTTTTTCAGACGCCGAAGCGAACGACTTGGGGTCCCTTCTAGCTTTATTTTTATTTCCATCCCCAGAGCTCAAACATTTAACAGGTAAATATTTGTTTTTGCAAATGCTGGGAATGACTTCATCCCCCATCATCATTTTTGCCTTCCATTCTTCTTTTTCTGATATTTACTTATTTATTTATCTACTGGAAATTTATTTCACTTCTGTTATTTTTATAAATGTCAAGATGGTGAACATGCCTAATGATCCCTTTTTCCTCCTGTTCTCCTGGCAGCAAGAACAACCCTGTGAGGTGGGTTGAGCTGAGAGAGGGAGAGTGATTGGACCAAAGCCACCCCAGGACTAGAACTCCCAATCTCCTGGTGATTGGCTCAAAGGCACCCAGCTGGCTTTTGTGCCTAAGGCAGGACTGGAACTCACGGTCTCCTGGCGATTGGTGCAAAATCACACACATTGCTTTCATGCCTAAGGCAGGACTAGAACTCCCAGTCTCCTGGGGATTGGTTCAAAGTCACCCAGATTGTTTTCATCACTAAGGCAGGACTAGAACTCCCAGTCTCCTGGTGAGTGGTTCAAAGTCACCCAGATTGTTTTCATCACTAAGGCAGGACTAGAACTCTCAGTCTCCCGGTGAGTGGTTCAAAGTCACCCAGATTGTTTTCATCACTAAGGCAGGACTAGAACTCCCAGTCTCCTGGTGAGTGGTTCAAAGTCACCCAGATTGTTTTCATCACTAAGGCAGGACTAGAACTCCCAGTCTCCCAGTGAGTGGTTCAAAGTCACCCAGATTGTTTTCATCACTAAGGCAGGACTAGAACTCCCAGTCTCCTGGTGAGTGGTTCAAAGTCACCCAGATTGTTTTCATCACTAAGGCAGGACTAGAACTCCCAGTCTCCTGGTGAGTGGTTCAAAGTCACCCAGATTGTTTTCATCACTAAGGCAGGACTAGAACTCCCAGTCTCCTGGTGATTGGTTCAAAATCACCCAGATTGCTTTCATGCCTAAGGCAGGACTAGAACTCCCAGTCTCCTGGTGATTGGTTCAAAGTCACCCAGATTGTTTTCATCACTAAGGCAGGACTAGAACTCCTAGTCTCCTGGTGATTGGTGCAAAATCACCCACATTGCTTTCATGCCTAAGGCAGGACTAGAACTCCCAGTCTCCTGGGGATTGGTTCAAAGTCACCCAGATTGTTTTCATCACTAAGGCAGGACTAGAACTCCCAGTCTCCTGGTGAGTGGTTCAAAGTCACCCAGATTGTTTTCATCACTAAGGCAGGACTAGAACTCCCAGTCTCCTGGTGAGTGGTTCAAAGCCACCCAGATTGTTTTCATCACTAAGGCAGGACTAGAACTCCCAGTCTCCTGGTGAGTGGTTCAAAGTCACCCAGATTGCTTTCATGCCTAAGGCAGGACTAGAACTCCCAGTCTCCTGGTGATTGGTTCAAAGTCACCCAGATTGTTTTCATCACTAAGGCAGGACTAGAACTCCTAGTCTCCTGGTGATTGGTGCAAAATCACCCACATTGCTTTCATGCCTAAGGCAGGACTAGAACTCCCAGTCTCCTGGGGATTGGTTCAAAGTCACCCAGATTGTTTTCATCACTAAGGCAGGACTAGAACTCCCAGTCTCCTGGGGATTGGTTCAAAGTCACCCAGATTGTTTTCATCACTAAGGCAGGACTAGAACTCCCAGTCTCCTGGTGAGTGGTTCAAAGTCACCCAGATTGTTTTCATCACTAAGGCAGGACTAGAACTCCCAGTCTCCTGGTGAGTGGTTCAAAGTCACCCAGATTGTTTTCATCACTAAGGCAGGACTAGAACTCCCAGTCTCCTGGTGAGTGGTTCAAAGTCACCCAGATTGTTTTCATCACTAAGGCAGGACTAGAACTCCCAGTCTCCTGGTGAGTGGTTCAAAGTCACCCAGCCGGCCTAGGCTTTCTTCGTCACCCAGCTGGCTTTCGTGTCTCAGGTGGGAACTAGAACTCACCGCCTCCTGATGATTGGCCCAGTCAATTCACAGGCCACCCATTTCACCAATAAAACAACTCTGCATGGCTTACAAAAACCGTAAGCGCTGATTTTGTTTATTATTTGGGGGCATGACTGAAGTCGGTTGCAAACGCTTTCCTTTTCCCTTTTTTTTCCCCATTAGCCACAGATTGGAAACATGATGAGGGGAGCAGCGAGGCCCCCCAGCAGCTCCCCTTGATCCTTCCCCTCCTTCACCAGGCCTTGGCCAGAGCTGCGGAAAATCCGAATCCCAAGCAATCCCCTTCTAGCGCTTTGGTCAAACTGCACATGGAGGAATTAGCAAATCTCGATCAGAGTTCAGCGCCCAACTGCGATAACGCCTCCGGCCCACTCTCGACTCCCAAACTTCCCTCTGAGATCCCTAAGGGGGACCACCCCGTGGACAAGACGCGCTCCCCGTCCTCCTTTTCCAACTTGGCCTTTTATCTCTCGGACCCCAAAAGTTACACGCTGGAGGTCTCCTCCGCCGTGGCCTGTTTGAAAGGCTGCACTTGGGTGTCTGACGGGGGCGTGGGTTTAAATTCGGACCCGTCGCCATCGGAGGGACCGGGGCAAGCTGTTGGAAAGGGCAAGGAGGCTCCTTTTGACGGACACGGGCCGAGCCAAGCTGCCGCTGCCGTGTCAAAAAGCAGCCCAGCCGGAGAACGATCCTTGCAGTGGACTAAAAGGAAATCCAGCCGGATCCTCGGGGCCACTTCGAAGAAGAAATGGTCGCCGCTGAAGATGTACTGCCTTTTGGAGAGCAGCAAGAAGAAGACGAAGGGGAAGGAGAAAAGGAAGAAGAAGAAGAAGAAAAAGAAGAAGAAGAAAAAATTGCCCAAGGAAGCGATGACCCTCAATAACCCCTTGGCTAGTGATCCTGGATCCCCACCCGATCCTAAAAAGGCTACCCTCAAATTAAAAAATATCCAGAATCCCCTGAGAAGGAAGAGGGGTGAGTGTCGCTTCAAATAAGACTCAAGATTATCCTGACAGGTTAATTTTTTACTCGCAGGAAAGCCATAATTTTGGCTGATTATCATCATTGTCTTTTAACGACCCCATAATCCAGGGGTCTCCAACCTTGGCTCCTGGAAGCCTGGCGGACTTCAACTCCCAGAATTCCACAGCCAGGCTGTGGAACTCTGGGAGTTGAAGTCCGCCAGGCTTCCAGGAGCCAAGGTTGGAGACCCCTGCCATAATCCCTTGCGGATATTTAATGGCCAGATGCCTTTCCTGTCACCGATGCAGAGTTTTGTTCAGAAGATCTATTCTCAGTGTGGAAAATGGTGGGATTCAAAAAAATTTTTTTACTACTGGTTCTGTGGGTGTGGTTTGGTGGGCGTGGCATGACTTGGTGGGCATGGCTTGGGTGTGGGAGGGGAAGGATTCTGCAAAATTTCCCTTCCCTCCCCACCCCGCTAACCTGCTTTCCAGCTCCATTCTCCTGTGCAGGGCAACCAAAGGAGACCCAACCGATCAGCTGGGACTCAATGCAAGGCAGAAAAGAGATGGGGTTGGCGGGGCAGAAGTAGGATTTGCCGGTTCTCTGAACGACTCCAAATTTCCGCTGCCGGTTCCCCAGAACTGGTCAGAACCTCTGCTATGCGGTCAGAGTTACACACAATAGAATGTGCTCAGAGAAATATCTGCCTTTAACTAGAATTGAACTCACAGCCTACTGATTGTGAGGCAAGAGTGCCACCTCTAGGCCACCGCATCACTCCATAATCTCAGCTGATTGTGAAGCTATTATTTTACAGGTAATCCTCGATTTATGACCAGCCACGTAGTGTCCAAAATGACAACGACATTGAAAACAAGTGACTGAGGTCTGGTTTTTCACACTTAATGACCGCTGCAGCATTCCTCATGGTCACATCATCAAAATTCAGACGCTTAGCAACTGGCATGTACTTACGACGGTTGCAGTGTCCCGGGGTCATGTGATCTGCTTTTGCGACCTTCGGATAAGCCAAGTCCATGCGGGGGAGCCAGGTTGACTTGACAACCGTGTGACTTAACGTTAACAACCGCAGGGATTTGCTTCACAACTGCGGCAAGGAAGGTCGTAAAATGGGGGAAAATTCACTTCATTCTCTTGCTTCTTAGCGATGGGAATTTTGGGCTCACTTGTGGTCGTAAGGCAAAGGACTACCTTTATTCATTTATATCCTGCCTTTATAATTCTTTACAAATTTGATATTCTTGTTGTGGCCTGTCGGTTGCCGGCTCTTCCAGCAGCCAAATCAGAGGAGGAAGAGGAGGCATGGGAGTTAGGGTCAGTATCCGGGCAACCTAAGAGCTCCGAGGGGAAGAGGCGGAGCCTGAGCTGTCCGTCAGCCCTCAGAGGTAGAGTCAACAGCCCCCAGGTGTGGAGGTGGCTGATGTGGTAGAGGAGGAACAGCCGGGTACAGTGCCTGAGGCGTGGATGCGCAGAAGGCAGAGGAGAGGAGAGCAGTGGAAATCTATGGGCCGGTCCTCGGGATGGAAGAGCCACCACTGCTAGCAAAGGCCCACTCTAGCTCTGGGGATGAAAGGCAGGGGATGGAGACGAATAGGTGTGGCAGAAAACTATTCATCTTCCAGATGGACAGACTTGTTAGCCTGTGTTGAGAGAGAAACTTTTTGCCCGGGCTGCCGGCCTTCCTAATAAAGGAATCTTTGAGTTAACTTCAGAGGGTTTGTCGAGTTTGGGGAGCTGTCTCAGAACAATTCTGTTTAAACTTCAGGCTCTCCTTTTCCCATCCCCCAAATATTTTATGGAACCAGCCCCTTCCCATTTCAACCCGATGCCCCCAATCGGCTGTATATTTTGGGGTCAAATTGAGACAGAGAAACCCTCGATACGGTACGGTAGACTCTGGAGTCACAAAACACGGTCAGCTGGGTAGTTTTCGGTTAAACTTCCTGTGGTTTAGAGTGTTGTGGGACATCCGACGAGATGTTATTGGAAAGCCATAAAGCGGTTTAGCACGATAACGGTGTGAATAGTGGTTTAACGCAGGCAGAGGTGTTAGTTTGTGGGTTGTGGTGGTTTGTCTCTATCCATTGAATGCAAAAGACAAAAAATAGAGGTGCAGTTCTGAGGAAAGAATGAAAAATAAGAGAGAAGCGGAATAAGTGGGATATATATTCACAGTCCTATATGTATCTATATCCATATTTATATACCTATATCTATAGCTATATCATCCATCTATCTGTCATCTATCTATCTCTATCATCTTCATCTATCATCCATATCTATCCATATCTCTTATCTATCTGTTCATCCATCCATCCATATCTATCCATCTCTATCTCTATCCATATATCTATCTATCTATCTATCTATCTATCTATCTATCTATCTATCTATCTATCTATCTATCTCTATCATCTCTATCATCTACATTTATCAACTATATATCTATATCTATCCATATCTCTTATCTATTCATGCATCCATCCATCCATATCTATCCATATCTCTATCTATCTATCTATCTGTCTGTCTGTCTGTCTGTCTCTGTCTGTCTATCTATCTATCTATCTATCTATCTATCTATCTATCTATCTATCTATCTATCTATCTATCTATCTATCATATTATCTATCCTATCTCTCACCATCTCTCTCTCTCTATCCTAGATGGATATAGGATGTTATCTATCCTCTATCTATCTATCTATCTATCTATCTATCTATCTATCTATCTATCTATCTATCTATCTATCTCTACCTACGTACCTACCTATCCATCCATCCCTCCATCTATCCATCTATATCATCTATCTATCATATTATCTATTCTATCTATCTATCTATCACCATCTCTCTCTCTCTATCCTAGATGGATATAGGATATTATCTATCATCTATCTATCTATCTATCTATCTATCTATCTATCTATCTATATCTATCTATCTATCTATCTATCTATCTATCTCTACCTACGTACCTACCTATCCATCCATCCCTAGATAGATCTATCCATCTATATCATCTATCTATCATATTATCTATTCTATCTCTCTCTCACCATCTCTCTCTTTCTATCCTAGATGGATATAGGATATTATCTATCATCTATCTATCTATCTATCTATCTATCTATCTATCTATCTATCTATCTATCTATCTATCTATCTATCTTCTGCTGACTGCCAGCTTACTGCAGTTTGGCAGCTTGAATCCCACCAGGCTCAAGGTGGATTCAGCCTTCCCTCCTTCCGAGGTGGATACAGTGAGGACCCCGATTGTTGGGGGGCAAGTGGCTGACTCTGTAAACTGCTTAGGGAAGGCTGTAAAGCACTGTAAAGCAGTATATAAATCTAAGTGATCCCTCTCTCTCTCTCTCTCTTTTATATTTTTATTTATTTTCGTGCTGCCCTTCTTGCTATCCAAAGGGATTCTTCGGTCTTCTTTTGCATCATGGCCCTATCTGCTAAGTTTCTCCCAAGTGAATTCTCTGCATTTTTAAGTCTGTGGTGTTGATGGTTGCACGAAACCAGCTTTGTCAGTCCAAACATGCTGGTAGAACCGGTTTCTGAAAATCGAAACCCAGTGGGACCACTAGAGGGCCAGAAAGAGCCAGACTTTTAACTGATGCTTTGCTGCCCTCTAGTGGTTGGCTCAGAGGTTTGCAATCCAGATTGGGTCTTGTAAGAGATAAATTGCCTTCATTCACCGTTTGGCGGTGATGAAAAAAGTGACTTTGGAGTCAGGCACAATCTTTGAAGCAAGGAAAGTCGAAGTCAGATCCTAAGCGCAGTTGCAAGTTCTATTAGTGACCACTTCACTTAACTGGTCCCAACCGTGGTCACTAAAAGAGGGTTGTACCTATGGATATTTTGTGCTGTGCAGATGAGTAAATTAGTAAGGGGGCTTTGGGCAGCTAAATTTGAAATAGACAGGGAACTAATAGGCCTGGTTTCTTGCCCATTCTGGGGCCATCACCAAAAGCCATGGTACTCACGGGGTTTCACTTAGCGACCACTTCATTTGACCAAGTTGCCTGTCACAAACGTGGTCACTAAATGAGGACCTGCTATAAATCCTTTGTGCTGTGCCAATAAGTAGTTTAGTAAAGATGGTTTGGGCAGCTGAATTTGAGAAGGCTGAATTTTTTTTTGTTTCTTGAGATGCCACTGCCTGAAGCCATTGGTACTCCCCATGTTTCACTTAGCGACTGCTTCCCTTAAGGGCCACATTGCCAGGACCAATTGTAGTTGCTAAATGAGGATTGCCTTTAATCCTTTGCGCTGTGCCACCACCAGAAAGCCAAGGTACTCACTGGGCTTCATTTAGCAACTGCTTCACTTAAGGACCACGCTGCCTATCCCAATCATCGCTAAACGAGGATGGCTTATTAATCCTTTAGTGCCATAGAAATGTTACTCACCGGTTTTTCTGCCCTCTGCCAGGGGCCGAAGTTTTGTCCGCAGAATTCATTCAAGGGCCGAGGAGTGTGTCGCTTGAGGGAGCCACGGGGTCTTCAGCAGGCCTTGCCACGGAGGAAAAGAAGCCCCGGCTGAATGTGGCCATGAAAGTGATGAATGTGGACAAAATGGACGCCAAAGAACCAAGTAAGATGGCAGCAGTTCAAATACGGAAACTCTAGCTGGGGGAAAAAGAATAATAATTTTGCTTCCTCATCCTCCATACCTTCTTCTTTTTTTTTTTTTAAAGGTGGGGCAGGGATGAGAAGCTGGTACAGGTGGTTCCTCACTTAACAACCATTCCTTTAGTGACCGTTTGAGGTTGGCCCTGAAAAATAGAAGAGGATTTTACAAATGGTTTCCACGTTTGGCACAGCGGGCCCTTGGCGGCAGGTTCAGATAACAGATAATTGGAGTTGGAAAGGACCTTGTAGGTCATCTAGTCCAACCCCCTGCCCAAGACCCTACACCATTTCTGACAGAGGGCAGTCCGATTTTAGATTTATGACGGTTCCATTGCCCTGGGATTGCCATTTGTAGCCTTCCCAGCCAGCTTCCAGCAAGCAAAGTCAAAGCGGGGGAGGGAAGCTGTTCACTTTACGACTGCCTGATTCGCTTAACGAACGAGCAAGAAAGGTTAGGGATCTCTGGTTTGGGCCATCTAACCATGGAAGCGCAGCATTGTTTATATGAAAAAAATAAAATAAAACCTCAGCTACTGGACCAGTAGATGCCCTCAGCTTATAGCCAGTCACGAGGTGATCTAGTTTGATGTGGCACCCCACAATCACACTGAGTGGAGGATACGAATGCGAATCCTATTCAGGATCGTCCATTGCTGACGTAGTTAAGCTTGGCACCTTTTGAGAGGGTGTCATTTGTCCATTTATTTTACCCATTTTAATCACACTTGGCCAATAAAGAATTCTAATTCTAATTGTAATTATAATTCTAATCCTAATAATTCTAATTCAGTTCCAATTCTAATTCAGTTCTAATTCTAATGCAACTCTAATTCTAATAATTCTAACTCAACTCCAATTCTAATTCAGTTCTAAATCTAATTCAATTCTAATACAACTCTAATTCTTTCTGTTAATTAGAGTTAATATAACTCTAATTCTAATAATTCTAATTCAACTCCAATTCTAATTCAACTCCAATTCTAATTCAATTCTAATTTAATTCTAATTCCAGTAATTCTAATAATTCTAACTCCAATTCTAATTCAATTCTTTCTAATTTAATTCTAATTAAAATACAACTCTAATTCTTTCTGTTAATCTGTTAATACAACTCTAATTCTAAAAATTCTAATTCAGCTCCAATTCTAATTCAATTCTATTTCTAATTTAATTCTAATTCCAGTCATTGTAATTTGAATAATTTTAATTCAACTCCAATTCTAATTCAGTTCTAATTCTAATTTAATTCTAATTCTAGTAATTCTAATTCTAGTAATTCTAATTCTAATAATTCTAATTCAACTCCAATTCTAATTCTAATTTAATTCTAATTTAATTCTTATTCAACTCTAATTATAATTCAATTATAATTCTAATACAATTTTAATTCTAATAGAACTCAATTCTAATTCTAACTAAATTCTAATTCTAATACAATTCTAATTCTAATAATTCTATCCATCCCTGCCCCCTTGTTTTTTGCTGTTCAGGGCATTGCACACAACCCTTTTCCACTTTCCTAGATTTATCCACATGGAGTAGATCCAGCTGAACAAATCCACCCAGAATTATCTTGGACGCTCGTGATCAGTTTAAAACCAAGTCACCACTGGAGACAAACATGCTTGCTCCATCCCTAATATTTTTTTGTCTCTCCTTGCACAGCTCCAAGGAAGAACCTCCACATCGTTTCTTCCGAAAAGCAATGGACCGAGGCTGCCTCCGTAGAAAAGGACACGGCTGCCCTAGATGCCCACCAGATGCCCACTAGAGGGGAAGAATGTGATTCCCATGCATTGAACTTGTTGGCTGATTTAGCACTGAGCTCCTGTAATTCTCCCTTGGATGGGAACAGTCGAAGAGATTTCGGGCGTTTCCGTCTGTCCCGGGAACATCGTCTCCCACGTGGGAAATTTTTGCACAAATCATTGGATCATGAATATCACAGGGCTACCAAGAAACGGAAAGGCGCTTTCCTGCCGGGACAGATGTCCCGATCATCCCTTTGGCCCACCAAAGAAACCGGCCGGGATAAGGACTGGCCTTTGAACACGAAGGACCGAAGCGCCCTCAATCCCGCCAAAAAGAAAAAAGCGAGGACCAGCTTCGTCAAAAGTCCTCCAGCACTTCTGAACGAGACCGGGGATCTGTTGGACTCGAGTGTCATGATTTCTTTAGAACACTCGTACGCCACTCCCGCCTCCGAGACTTCCGAACAGGGAACGCCGCATCCTCCGAACTCGAGGAACGGGGTGAATCAGGATAAGCCGGGTCCATTGGTTGGAAAACTGCTTCCTTTCCAGCACCAGGAGAATTTGGGCAAACCGGTTTCGAACCATTTACCTCCCGCTCGCTCCATTGTCTTGGCCACCCGGCTGAGGGAGGATTTCTCCACCAGTCACCAAGTGACTTCGTGCGACAAAACAGTCCAAGTCACGTTCCAGTGGGAGGCAGAATACGTCTTCAACTTGGACAGCAAATATACGAATAATTCCTTAGAAAAAACCATCATCCGGGCGGTACATGGGTAAGTGAGGCTCTCGTAGATAAAATAAATACCCGGTGTGGTTTGGGAGTAAGTGTTGTGGTTCGCCGGCAGCCTTACAGACGGCAGCAGAATCGGACAGTGGGGAAGAATGGGGACCAGTGTGGGAGTCTGGGGAGGATGCAGATGATGGTCCTGCGCCCGATGCGGAGATGGTGCCAGGAACATCTGGGAGTGGGGTGCTGACTCTGGAGCCTCCTGAATCTGACAGCAGTGAGACAAGGGAGAAAAGGGAGCCTGTTCCCAGGGCGCGTATGCACAGAGCTGCCAGAAGGCAAGAACAGTTAAGACAAAAGGAGCGACTCAAGAGTAAGGCTGGGAGGTGATTGCCCCTCCCCTAAGGTATAAAGGAGGTGCAAAGGTAGAGAAACCTTTGTAGGAAGCAAAGTTGTTGAGGCAGTTCCCCGTTAGGAGAATGAGCGCATACAGGGAGACGTAGTGAGAGTGGTGAAGAATAACACAAACACAGCACACAGATACACTGTACAGTAAATGTAGGTTTTTACTTCCAGTAAAAGTTTAAGCAAAGTCCAAACAAGCAGTCCAAGTCATTCACAGGTAAAGCAGCCAGTTTTCAGTTCAGGGATAATCCAAATATCAAAGTCTAGTATTAAAAACAGTTCAGTAACAGACTTACATCAAATCTAACTATGATCAGCAACAGTCAATACAGGAACCGCAATAATCTCCAGAAAAGGACAGGAACAGCACTAAACAACCCAGGTTTCTGGCTCCATCTTATGGCCATTTGAGGAACCACACCCAATTACACTTTTCGCATTCCCTTAAAGAGACAGTATTAAAATGTCTATCCTGGTTTATATATTTTCCAACCCAACTATTAGGTGACTTACATGCCTAACAAAAGTCGTTCATTCTGTTCGGATTAAACCTTGAAGCTCTGTGTGGACTTTGTACTTCGGTTGGTTTTTTTACACTTCATTTGGCACTTCAGTTGTTGGCAGCAATTCAAAGGAGAGAAAGGTGGGTGCTTATCTCAAGGGACTGTTTGGGATTCATTACCATCTGGGAATGCACATAATTCCCATCATTGAAATAAAACGAGTTGTTTTAACTGAGCGTGTGCTTAAATACAGTCTCAGGAAGCCTTGGTCAGAACAGTAAGACAAATTTTTTTGGGGGGGGGGGTGCTGGATTCTAAATCATGTCCTCCTGGTTGTTTTCCGAAATCAATTTGGGAACTGAACTGATGGATCTGGACTTTGGTTTGATCGTTCAGCAAAAACTTTGATCCGGCAAACACTTCCAGCTGTAAAGATGACAATTCTTCATTGGGATTGTTAGAAAAAGGATTACCTTTGCCACAGGTAATCCTCGACTTACAACAGTTTGTTTAGTGACCGTTCAAAGTTATAACAGCACTGAAAGAAAGAGACTTGTGGCCATTTTTCACACCTAACAACTCTTGCGGCCTCCCCGTGGTCAGGTGATCAAAATTCAGTCACCTGGCAACTGACTCATATTTATGACAGTCGCAGTGTCCCGTGGTCACGTGATTCCCCTCTTTTGTCACCTTCAGACAAACCAAGTTAATGAGGAAAGTCAGATTCACTTAAGAACTGGGTTACTAACTCCACAACTGAAGTGATTGACTTAACACCTGTGGCCAGAAAGGTTGTAAAATGGGACAAAACTCATGTAACAACTGCCTTGATTAGCAACGGAAATTTGGAGCTCAATTGTGGTCGTAAGTCGAGGATTGCCTGTGTCCTATGGGCGGAAAGCAGGAGATCTCAACGGACATTATTGCTGGTCAAAAATAAATCCATTTTTTTTTTTGGCAGACTCTGTCAAAGGTTTTGTTGAGGTGAAGATATACTATGTCTGCAGCATTCCCTGGGTCTACTAAGCTAATAGTTGAGTTGAAAGCGATAAGTTTAGTTTACTATAGGGTGTCAAACCTGTGGGCCTTGTGTTTGACATCCCTGATGTAGTTGTCGGCTTTGGATGCCGTATTAACACCCAACACTTCCACACTGCCACGTTCTTGAGCCTGGAAAAATGGGAGGGGGGAATTTCTTGGAGTGTATGTGGTTAGCCATAATAGCATTCTTTTTCTAAGTCAAGGTCATGTTACTTCTGCACCTGGGTGAGGGGAAAGTCTCAAGTTGGGACGGATGGGGATTGGGGCATGTGATGCAATGATGGGGTGCAGGGGGTGGATTTGTGGTTGTACTTTCAGATTTGGGATTTCCCAGATGTGTCAGTTTACTATCCAAATAAAACAGAACTTTTGAGAGGTTGTCTGTCTCGGAGTTATTTGTTGGAGTGGAGGTTTTCTGGAACGCTGACACTAGTACAGTTTGTTTGCGCTGTAAACTGAATAACAGATTTGGAAGGGACCTTGGAGGTCTTCTACTCCAGCCCCCTGCTCAAGCAGGAGACCCTCTGGCTGTCTATTCTCTTCCTATAAACCTCCAGTGTTGGAGCATCCACTACTTCTGGTGGCAAGTCGTTCCATTGGTTGATTGTTGTCACTGTTGAGAAATCCTTCCTTAGTCCCAGGTTGCTTTTCTCCTCAATTAGTTTCCATCTGTTGTTTCTTGCCTTGCCTTCTGGTGCTTTGGAAAATTAGTTGACACCCATACTTCTTTGGGGGAAGCCCCTCAAGTATTGAAATGCTGTTATTATGTCACAGGTTGCAGGTTGCTTCTCTCCTCGAACTCGTTTCCAACTCTCGTGGGTGCCGGTAGAATAGAATAGAATAGAATAGAATAGAATAGAATAGAATAGAATAGAATAGAATAGAATAGAATAGAATAGAATAGAATTAGAATAGAGTAGAGTAGAGTAGAATAGAATAAGAGTAGAGTAGAATTAGAATAGAATAGAATTTAGAATAGAGTAGAACAGAACAGAATAGAATAAGAGTAGAGTAGAATTAGAATAGAATTAGAATAGAGTAGAGTAGAACAGAACAGAATAAGAGTAGAGTAGAATTAGAATAGAATAGAATAGAATAGAATTTAGAATAGAATAGAGTAGAGTAGAACAGAACAGAACAGAATAAGAGTAGAGTAGAGTAGAATAGAATAGAATAGAATAGAATAGAGTAGAATAAGAGTAGAGTAGAGTACAATAGAATAGAATAAGAGTAGAGTAGAATAGAATAGAATAGAATAGAATAAGAGTAGAGTAGAATTAGAATAGAATAGAATAGAATAGAAAAGAAAAGAATTTAGAATAGAATTTAGAATAGAATAGAATAGAGTAGAACAGAATAGAACAGAACAGAACAGAAAAGGAGTAGAGTAGAATTAGAATAGAATAGAATAGAATAGAAATACAGAATAGAATAGAATTCTTTTATTGGCCAAGTGTGGTTGGACAATATAAGGAATTTGTCTTGGTGCAAATGCTCTCATAAAAGAAAAGAGACATTCGTCGAGAGTCAAGAATCATCAGGTGCAACACTTAATAATGATAGTCATAGGGTACAATAAGCAATCAGATCATACTAGGAGACAGTCAATATAAATCGTAAGGATACAAGTGATAAAGTTACTGTCATACAGTCCCAAGTGGGAGGGGATGGGTGATCAGGAGGGTGGAGAAGATTAATAGTAATACAGTCTTACTAAGTAATTTGACAGTGTTGAGGGAATTATTTGTTGCGTTCAGGAAAAGAACTCCCCTTGTGTCTAGTTGTTCTGGTGTGCAGGGCTCTATAGCATCGTTTTGAGGGAAGGAGTTAAAACAGTTTATGTCCGGGATGTGAGGGGTCTGTAAATATTTCCACAGCCTTTTTTTGGACTCATGCAGGATACAGATCCTCCATGGAAGGTAGGTTGGTAGCCATTGTTTCTTCTGCAGTCCGAATTATCCTCTGGAGTCTGTTTTTGTCCTGTTGGGTTGCAGAACCAAACCAGACAGTTATAGAGGTGCAGATGACAGACTCCATCATTCCTCTGTAGAACTGGATCAGCAGCTCCTTGGGCAGTTTGAGCTTTCTGAGTTGGCGCAGGAAGAACATTCTTTGTTGTGCCTTTTTGATGATGTTTTTGATGTTAGGTGTCCATTTTAAGTCATGTGATATGATAGAACCTAGAAACTTGAAGATCTCTACTGTTGATACTAGTGTTGTCTAGTATTGTAAGAAGTTGCAAAGCCAAGCAACGAGCATGTTTCAACTGCAGACCCAATTCCCACTTTCCCTTCTTCTTTCTCCAGGCCCTGGGACGAAAGCCTCTCGGATGACATGGAAGAAATGAGACTGATCCTCCATGTGTGGATGGCGCTGTTTTATAGCAAAACGATCAAAGCGCTGACGGTACGAAAAGTAGTGGAGCACAGCAACCCAGCCAAATACGTCTCCCTGAACAGTCTAGTGGACCCCTTGGAACCCATGGACGATGGGGGTGGACCTTACATGTTGGAGAAACGCCCCGAAGCTGTCCAGATCCCTGCTGAAGGAGGACAAGATGGCTCAGTTTCTCCTTCCAAGAAGATACTCCCGGGGAACGAACTGTCCTCCGCCGACTCCTTAGAGGACGAGAGTCCTCAGACAAAGCCTGAAGAAGCCAAGGATCTGCCTGAGAAGGAAGGACTGTCTCATCCTCCTTTAAAGTCTGTTGATGAGGTAAGGTTTTGGTGGACCCCGTAGAGCCAACGGACAACTAAGCTGTAAAGTATCCTCCTGGGCAAGGGATTTCCGGTTAGCACCCATGGGAGAGAAGGTGTGCAGATCGGGGTTGAATTGTGGAGTCTGTGGTGATCTCTTGAGCTTGTGTGCTTGCAGATGTTTCATGACCCGACTAGGTAACATCATCAGGGCTAGGAGGGTAATGGCTTTATGGAGTGGAGGAGGCCGAGGCGGAGGAGAAAAGAGGGAGGAGGAGGAAGAAGAGGAGGAGAAAGGAAGGAGGAGGATAAGAGGAGGGAGGAGGAGAAAAAAGGGAGTAAGAGGAGAAGGAAAAAGGGAGAGGGGGAGAAGGAGGAAGAAGAGAAGGAGAAAGAAAGGGGGAGCAGAGGAGAAAGGGAGGAGGAGGAGGAGAAAAAAGGGAGAAAGAAGAGAAGTAAAAGGGGAGGTGGAGGAAGAGGAAAAGGGGAAAGAAAGGGGGAGGAGGCAGAGGAGGAGAAAGAAGGGAGTAAGAGGAGAAGGAAAAAGGGGGAGGGGAAGAAGAGAAGGAGAAAGGAAGGGGGAGCAGAGGAGGATGGAGGAAGGAGGAGGAGAAAGGAAGGGAGAAGAGGCAGAAGAAAAAGGAGGGGGAATTTGGTCATAAATCAAGTCTTGCCTATATGTTCCTATGCTAGCATGGCTTGTTGGTTTTAAATCCTGTAGAGATTTTTTTTTGTAAAAACCTCGTTCTGTCTGTCTGCAACTCTGAAAGCTGGATTTATTTATTTTATTTTTTCCAGGGGGTCCATGCGGAGCCCAAAGAACAAACCTCACTTCACCCTGTCCTTCCTGTTGAAAACCCGCCTGGGGTTGACGACCGTGTAATCCCTCAAACCAAGACAGACAGAAGTCAAGAGACTAAGTTAGTTGGAATTTCCCAAGATGACCCATCTCCGCTTACGGGACCTCCGGAGGGTTCAAGAAAGGAACAGCCCATCATCGCAAGCATCGAAGTTGCTGTTTTGGTAGCACATCGGGAAACTGATGTGGGGTCTTCAGAAGAAGTGAAGGACGACCTCCCTACTGGGAGTTCCAAACCAAGAATGTTGAAAGCAGCAGAGTTCAAAGCAGATGAGAAGTCTCGGGAACCCGTGAATCCAGGAAGCGAAGTGGGAAACCAGCCTAAACTCTGTATAGATGAGCAAGATGGAGAAAGTGTGGACTTGAGATCCGTGGATCTCATGCTCTCCAAAAGCAGCGATACTGACCTGGAAATCCAAGATATGGATCTGGATTCAGAGGACGAGGAAGATCCTGTGAAGAGCGGTGTGGAAGGAAGGGAAGAAACAGATGGTATGGGTGATGATGATATGTCATCCAGACATGGTAGTCTCCTGTCTAAGGCATCATCTCCAGTTGCCTTGTCTGGGCATCAGACAGAATTCCCAGGTGTCCAAGAAGCTGCAGTAGGACCATCCTCAAGTTCTGTATCACCAAACCAAATGGAGTTGTTAGACAAGGTCCCTCAACAGCCGATCTCGTTCCATCCAGTGACTGTTGAGGAAAAGATGGTTGGATCAACCTCAAGTTCTCTATCTCCAAACCAAATGGAGTTGATAGACAAGATCCCTCAGCAGCAGATCTCGTTCCATCCAATGATTGTTGAGGAAAAGATGGTTGGATCAACCTCAAGTTCTCTATCTCCAAACCAAATGGAGTTGATAGACAAGATCCCTCAGCAGCAGATCTTGTTCCATCCAATGACTGTTGAGGAAAAGATGATTGGATCAACCTCAAGTTCTCTATCTCCAAACCAAATGGAGTTGATAGACAAGATCCCTCAGCAGCAGATCTCGTTCCATCCAATGACTGTTGAGGAAAAGATGGTTGGATCAACCTCAAGTTCTGTATCTCCAAACCAAATGGACTTGATGGTCCCTCAACAGCAGATCTTGTTCCATCCAGTGACTGTTGAGGAAAAGATGGTTGGATCAAACTCAAGTTCTGTATCTCCAACCCAAATGGAGTTAATGGATAAGGCCCCACAGCAGCAGATCTCGTTCCATCCAATGACTGTTGAGGAAAAGATGGTTGGATCAACCTCAAGTTCTGTATCTCCAAACCAAATGGAGTTGTTAGACAAGGTCCCACAACAGCAGATCTCGTTCCATCCAATGACTGTTGAGGAAAAGATGGTTGGATCAACCTCAAGTTCTGTATCTCCAAACCAAATGGAGTTGATAGACAAGGTCCCTCAGCAGCAGATCTCGTTCCATCCAATGACTGTTGAGGAAAAGATGGTTGGATCAACCTCAAGTTCTCTATCTCCAAACCAAATGGAGTTGTTAGACAAGGTCCCTCAGCAGCAGATCTCGTTCCATCCAATGACTGTTGAGGAAAAGATGGTTGGATCAACCTCAAGTTCTGTATCTCCAAACCAAATGGACTTGATGGTCCCTCAACAGCAGATCTTGTTCCATCCAATGACTGTTGAGGAAAAGATGGTTGGATCAACCTCAAGTTCTCTATCTCCAAACCAAATGGAGTTGATAGACAAGGTCCCTGAGCAGCAGATCTCGTTCCACCCAGTGACTGTTGAGGAAAAGATGGTGGGATCAACCTCAGGTTCTGTATCTCCAAACCAAATGGAGTTAATGGATAAGGCCCCACAGCAGCAGATCTCATTTCATCCAATGACTGTTGAGGAAAAGATGGTTGGATCAACCTCAAGTTCTCTATCTCCAAACCAAATGGAGTTGATAGACAAGATTCCTCAGCAGCAGATCTCGTTCCATCCAATGACTGTTGAGGAAAAGATGGTTGGATCAACCTCAAGTTCTGTATCTCCAACCCAAATGGAGTTAATGGATAAGGCCCCACAGCAGCAGATCTCATTCCATCCAGTGACTGTTGAGGAAAAGATGGTTGGATCAACCTCAATTTCTGTATCTCCAACGCAAATGGAGTTGATGGATAAGGTCCCTGAGCAGCAAATCTCGTTCCATCCAATGACTGTTGAGGAAAAGATGGTTGGATCAACCTCAAGTTCTGTATCTCCAAACCAAATGGAGTTGATGGTCCCTCAGCAGGAGATCTTGATCCATCCAGTGACTGTTGAGGAAAAGATGGTGGGATCAACCTCAGGTTCTGTATCTCCAAACCAAATGGAGTTGATGGTCCCTCAGCAGGAGATCTTGATCCATCCAGTGACTATTGAGGAAAAGATGGTGGGATCAACCTCAGGTTCTGTATCTCCAAACCAAATGGAGTTAATGGATAAGGCCCCACAGCAGCAGATCTCATTTCATCCAATGACTGTTGAGGAAAAGATGATTGGATCAACCTCAAGTTCTCTATCTCCAAACCAAATGGAGTTGATAGACAAGATTCCTCAGCAGCAGATCTCGTTCCATCCAATGACTGTTGAGGAAAAGATGGTTGGATCAACCTCAAGTTCTGTATCTCCAAACCAAATGGAGTTGATGGATAAGGTCCCTCAGCAACAGATCTCATTCCATCCAATGACTGTTGAGGAAAAGATGGTTGGATCAACCTCAAGTTCTGTATCTCCAACCCAAATGGAGTTAATGGATAAGGCCCCACAGCAGCAGATCTCATTCCATCCAGTGACTGTTGAGGAAAAGATGGTTGGATCAACCTCAATTTCTGTATCTCCAACGCAAATGGAGTTGATGGATAAGGTCCCTGAGCAGCAAATCTCGTTCCATCCAATGACTGTTGAGGAAAAGATGGTTGGATCAACCTCAGGTTCTGTATCTCCAAACCAAATGGAGTTGATGGTCCCTCAGCAGGAGATCTTGATCCATCCAGTGACTGTTGAGGAAAAGATGGTGGGATCAACCTCAGGTTCTGTATCTCCAAACCAAATGGAGTTGATGGTCCCTCAGCAGGAGATCTTGATCCATCCAGTGACTGTTGAGGAAAAGATGGTGGGATCAACCTCAGGTTCTGTATCTCCAAACCAAATGGAGTTGATGGTCCCTCAGCAGGAGATCTCATTCCATCCAATGACTGTTGATGAAAAGATGGTGGAATCAGCCACAGATCCCACATCTCCAAAACAAACTGACTCAGTGGAGAACTCACCCGAGGAAGTGATCTTAGCCGATTCAGCTTCCACCGAAGCTTCTGGAGACTTCCCAAATGATCGAGCAACAACTCCAGATGGATCCTTACAAAGTCCACAGGAACCAATGGAAAGTCCTAGGGTTCCTAACCAAATTGACGTGGTTGACCTTTCCTCATTTTCCCAGGAAGGCAGTGGGATCCGTTTGCCCTGTCCACCTTCATGGCAGGCTAGTCCTGTCCATCAACAAGCTTCTGATGAAGAACCACCAAGGATCCAGGAAGACCATCCTGAAAACCCCCTGTATCGTATCTTTGAAAATCCATTGGGTTTGATTGAAGATATTTCTCAGGACAGTACAGACTTGGCTGGTCCAGCTGTGTTGCACCTTTATGAACCAAATGACAACTTGTGTGTGAACTTGGTACCAAACAGTATATCAACTCGGCAGGAATTGGTGGAAAACCAAGACAGCTCTGTTGTGTTCGCTCAACATCTTCCCCTCACCAAAGAAATGGATCTGGTTGAAAGTCCTGAAGGAGACCATCCAGCTAGTCCTTTCCATCCGGAAATTTCTAATGAATCTGCAACATTGCAAGACGCTTCCAGTGCCAATCTGGATTTGCTTGAGGATTCTTCCATTCCCCAAGAAAAGGACATCGTTCACCCAACAGACAATGTTTTGAGACGAGTTAATGAACGTCTTGCAGAGTCCGATTTAGGAACTCATGAGGAACAGACAATTGGTCAAGGAGAAAAGATCCTGGTGGATTCCCAGCCCGCAAAAGAATACCCGAGCTTGGAGTCGCACAATACGGAATCTGAGACGTCCTTCAAGAGTGAAACGTGTTTGGAACAAGAGAATATCAGAGATTCTTCTGCAAGAGAAGAAGAAACAGTGCCAGATGACGGCGTTGAAAAACCAACCGTTACTATGACCGCTGTAGCTGAAGAGGTCCACATTTTGATGAACGGATTGGTGGATACAGTGTGTGCCATGGTAGCTCAGAGTGAAGAAATGAGGGCTCCAAAGAGCTTAGATTGGATTGATTCAGCCATGCTGGAGTGTGTGACACCTTCTGTGAGCGATGATGAAGGTTGCCCAACTGACCAGCATTCCCCTGCGGACATGAAATGGGCTAAGGAATGTTTAGAAGAGACTTCCAACTTTGATGACCAAGAAGAAGACTTACAAGCCAGGGTAGAAGGACGAGGAGAGTTGTGTTCTTCATCAAATGAGAACACAACGTCTGATCCAGGAGATGTTTCTGAAAAAGCAGAACCTCAAGGAAATGATGCTACCTCAGCTACCACGGGGATCATCTCAAGTTGCGGCACGAGTCAAGCAGAGCTGGACACAACCAGCCCCAAAAGCACATGTTCATGGCTCGAAACCACTGAGTCACCAGATGACTACAGTGCAAAGGTGGATGACTACAATGTGTCCACTTTGGAGAAAGTTGGGCAGACAGAGGCTAGTCCAGAAGAATCTGTTTGCAACAGGGAAGACTGTTCTAGAGGAGAAGATGTGGGGAACTCATCCTTTATCCCAACAAAATGTCAGGAGGACTCTTTGGCAGAAGAACCTGGTCCTTTGGTTGACCGAGATTCAAGCGAAGCTCCAGAGGATCATGAAGAAGAGGTCCAAGAAGAAGCAAAGGGGTGTCTGGGGAGTCCTGAAGACCTTCTACCTGATGAAAGGACAGAGAGGCCCACCAGTTCTTCAGACACGGACACAGACTGGGAAGATGAATCTCTGGCAGTGGACAGTGGCCAAGATCCCTGCGTAGATCGGTACCCCACGAGAAAATTTGAGAGTTTGTATCGACCGAGGTTCAAGGCCTCCCCAAGGATTGAATCTGAATTAACTCGTTCAACTGCTAGGAATGAGATTTGTAAAGATGAGGATTGGGTGTCCTCAGAAGCTAGCCAGAAGGCGTCAGATGCTGTATCCAAGAAACACAACGTTCCTTTTGGTTTCAAACAAGATGCCTCAATATCGCTATCTTGTGACATGGACCGTAAACCCAAGCCCTTCAAGGATTATATCAATTTCTCCGTCACCAAAAAGCATAAGGAGAAAAGCAGGACTTTCCATGCATTCTCCAAAGAGCACAACCCTTTCTCCAGGGATTTGGGATCAATCAACTCCTGGAGCAGGAACTGGGGTTTTCTGAGTGATCCGGTTCAGAACATTTTAGACGTGGAATCCCTGCAGTTCCATTGCAGGATCCAAGAGCTCCTGAAGAGATCACAACGTTCTACCTCCCATATTCTTCCCACCAAGATGGTCCCACCTCAAAGGATAGCAGAAGGGTTGCTGCCCCACGAGAAAATGGTCTCGGAAGGGTCATTTGCTAGGTTTCCCACCCGGAGCAAAAGTCCACTACTGGTTACTGTTGTCAACCCAAGTCCGAGAACTGGGGGCCGATACCATGACATCTGTGGCCCGTTTCCAGCCAGCCCAGATCCCTTTGTCCCACCCGCTGTGACGAGGAGTCAAGGTGAACTCGATCCGAAGTATCCCTTCCCTTCTTCGCATCTCCAGAAACTAACCTACCATAAGCTGAACAATTTTTCCCGGGATATCTCATCTGTTCTCGAAGAATTTGCTGAATTCAGCAGGGCAATGAATTTGGAGAGAGTGCGGACATACAACCTGGAGAGAGACCCCACTGCTACCTCAGGAAAGGCGCGCGAGATACAGTACCCACTTCGACCTCCCACGCCCCTGGTCTACGAGGACCTTCTCGCCAACCTGCGCGATACCCTACATTTCCAGCTGAAAAATGTGGCTCAGGAAGCTTGCCGAAAACCCTTCTCGTTCTACTTGATGGAAACGGAGGACGACCCGTTTTTCGGGAGAGTAAAGGTAGGATTTGGGGGGGCGATGGGGGTCTTGGGGTCTCTGGGAGGAAGAGGGCTGCTTCAGAATGGTTGTGCGAGGTTGAAAGGATGGACCAAGGAATTCTGGGAGCTTTAAGTCCACAAGCCTTAAAGTTGCCAAGGTTGGACACCCCTGATCTAGGGTTTCTCAAACATGGCCTTTGAAGATGGGTGGACTACAGCTCTCAGAATTCCTCAGCCAGCATTCGTGAATCCCAACTCATTCATGAATTTCAAGCTAGCATGAGTGGACTTCAGCTCTCAGAATTCCCCAGCCAACATGCTTTAAGATGGGCAGACTTCAACTCCCAGAATTCCCCAATCAGCAAGCTGGAGAATTCTGGGAATTGAAGTCCTCACATCTTAAAAGTATCCTGGTTGGGGAATTCTGGGAATTGAAGTCCACCCATCCTAAAGTTGTCATGGTATAGAAAAACTGCCATAAAACTGTTAGGGATAACATTGTTTACCCTAGCTGGTTTAGGTAAAATAATAAATATGTAATCATAGTTTATAAGTTAAAGTGTCTGCAACTTTAAATATAGGAATGTAATTAAGGGAGTGGTTGTGAAAGCACTTTAAAAGAAGCAAGATGACAGCTTGCTCTCTCTCTGGCTTTGATGATCCCTAATTACTGCATGGACTCAAGACTGCGATACTCGAACGGAAGAGATAAACAAAGGACTGATTTGTAAGTGAACTGACATAGGATATTCTACACGGACTTTGCTAACTGAATATCCTTGAATGGACTGACTAAATGATACATGACTATTGGACTGTTATTTTGACTACGCTATAAATGGAATAAACTATATTTTTGATAGCACAAGCGTATCTGTTATTTTTACTGTATGTTAACAAACATACAAACATATCTCACTCATTTATCTGTGTGCCTATCTGACAAACGCTGCACATTCTGTTTAGCTTGTCTCCTTAACCCTGGTTGGGGAACTCAGGCTTAACACTGGTTATGGGCCCAGAGGCTGCAAAGTCAGTTTAACTAGGATAAAACAGATTTATGTAAAAAGTGAGAGTTTGTGTTGTTATACATTACAGTAAACAGACAGCTCTGTTTTATTAATTATAGTTTTATATCCATATATAGAAAACATGGCACAAGTCAATTTACAAAGTTTGTCCCTTATATCCAAGCTGGATGGAACAAACTATGTATCATGGTCTATGAAATGTAGTCTACTTCTACGAAGAGAAGGTCTGTGGAACTTAATTGAAAATCCACCAAACGTAGAGGAATGGGATCCAGAGGATGATGAAGATAGACTAAAAATAGAAGAATTTATGCATAAAAATCAACAAGCTATTTGCATAATAGGTTTAACATTAACTGACCACCAACTTGTTCATATCCACGGAGAGAAAACGGCTGTTGGGTGTTGGCAGAAGCTGAAGAGGATTTATGTTCGAGATAACGTTGGTGCTCACATAAATCTTACACGAAAGCTTTTCAGGACGCATCTCCAGACGAATGGTAATATGATAAGTCATTTAAAAAATATGCAAAGCATTTTTCAAGAACTGCATGAGAAAGAGCTTATTTTCTCTGAACTACACCAAGTCTACATAATTCTATCTTCACTTGATGAAAGTTATGATAACTACGTCACTTCCCTTGAAATATTGCCTAAGGAAAGTTTAACTTTAACTGATATAACTGGCAGATTGATTGAAGAAGCCAGAAGAAGACTTGAAAGAAATGAGTTAAGGAGGGAACAACCTCAAAAAGAAGATAATGAATCTCCTACTGCATACGCAGTTAAAAAGTGTTTTAATTGTGGAGGAAGAGGACATTTGGCAAGATTTTGTAAAAAAGCAAAGCGCCAGAACGCTGGCCAGAATACTAAAAGTCATCAAAAGATAAATAAAAATTTAGAGTTAGCCATGTATACTAATGGAGCTGTAAAAAATAATTTATTGGTGGTTGACAGTGGAGCATCCCACTGTATAACAAATGATAACAAAAATTTTATTAAAATGTCCAAGAGTACACAGCAGATATCGTTAGCCAATGGCTGGAAACTGAAAGCTAAAGGTCAAGGTATAGCATATTGTTCTTTTATAAAAGAGAATGTAAAAATGTTATATGTACCACAACTTAAGTTTAATTTAATTTCAGTTAGAATTTTGGTTAAACTAGGATATGTCATTACCTTTAAAGGAGATAACTGCATAATTGAGAAAGAAGATAAGAAAATTACTGCATCTTTAAGAGGTGAATTATATGTGTTAAATGATGATGGTTTAGAGATGGCTAACATGGTTTATCATAATAAGAAACCTCATGATGAATGTATTCACTTGTTACACCGAAGGCTAGGGCATTTAAATTTTAAAATGCTTAAGAGAACTGTTGAATTATCCAAGGGAATAAGTTTAAAACCTTGTAATAAGTATTTGCAATGTAATGCCTGTAATCAAAGTAAGAGCAGGGTCACACCGGCTAATCGAGTTGATGGATTTACTACCAAAGAACCTTTAGAAGTAGTATTTGCTGATTTAATAGGTCTGAAAAAACCAAGTGTAGGAGGAGCTCGATACATATTAAGTATAATGGACCACTATTCTAGATATGGGTTTTGCTATTTAATGAAGAGCAAAATTGAAACGTATCTAAATCTCTTTAATTGGATAAAATTTGCAGAAAGGAAAACTAAAAAGAAATTAGTAACTCTTATAACATATAATGGTGTGGAATTTACAAATAATAAATTCCAGAATAGACTTAGAATGTTAGGTATTCAACATAAAAAGTCTGCACCATATAGGCCACAACATAATGCCTTTATAGAGAGACGAGGCCAAACACTACAGTCAATGGCACGTACTATGATGTCTGATTCAGGATTACCTGACAATTTATGGGGAGAAGCAATAATGTGTGGTGATCATATATTAAATAATGTTGTTAATTCAACAACAGGTGAATTACCATTCATACTGTGGCATGGTACAAAACCTGATTTAAATTAATGCACACATTTGGAGCACCAGCATGGGTGCATATCCCTTCACAACTTAGACACAAAGGACAACATAGAGCTAAAAGATTATTTTTTGTAGGATATAAATCTAATCATAGATCTTATAGATTCTGGGAACCAGGTACATCTAGAGTTTACACCAGTGCTAGTGCAAAATTCCTAGAACATGTAGGATGGAATAGATTAGAGCAAGATTTAAATAATGAAGTAATTATTGAACCCTACAAAAGGCAGAAAGAACAGACTAGTTATAAGAAGAGTCCGATTAAAGAAGAAGTCCATGAAGAGCAAATAGGACCAGAACAAGAGGAAATAGTTGATCAGGAAGAGTTAGATAATCAAGAACAGTTAATAAATGAAAGTCCACCTGTAAGTCCTGTAATACCTAGATGTACTACATGTGTAACTGGACCACCTGATAGGTATCAATCAAGTATAGTTTGCCAAGTAACTAAAGTTCCAACTAGTATAGATGAACTTAGGATGTATCCTGCTAAGGATCAGGAGAATTGGCAAAAGGCAATGGAAAAAGAACTAAATTCATTAAAGGTAATGAAAGTTTATGAAGATGCTAAATTACCTCCAGGAGAAAAATCCATTGGGTGCAAATGGATATTTAAAGTAAAAACTGGAAATGATGGGACTGTTACCCATAAAGCTAGGTTAGTAGCTCAAGGATTTAATCAAACTGCATCTGATTACGATGAAGTTTTTGCACCAAGTCTTAAAGCAACATCTTTAAGAGCAGCATTAGTGTGGGCAGCTAAGAAAAACTATGTCATTAACCATTTAGATGTAGAAACTGCTTATCTGCATGCACCATTGAAGCACACTATATATTTGAAAAAGCCAATTAATATAAAAGAGAATAAAGTAAATAGTAATGATTGTTTTTGATAGCACAAGCGTATCTGTTATTTTTACTGTATGTTAATAAACATACAAACTTATCTCACTCATTTATCTGTGTGCCTATCTGACTAACGCTGCACATTCTGTTTAGCTTGTCTCCTTAACCCTGGTTGGGGAACCCAGGCTTAACATTTCCAAACAGGAAATCAATTTCTCTGTTGTTTGTCTTCTTCCTCTGCCTTTTCCCTCTTCATTGATTAAGCAGCATCAAAAGACACTTGGGTTCTTTGGATATGCGTAACATGCTCTGTTTTTTTTTTTTAAATATATATATATAAGAAGAAAAACTAAACAGAAAAAGGAAAGAAAAAGGAGAAAAAAATAGAATCAGGTGAATAAACAAGGGATTTACAAGTATCACAAAAGTTGTACTTCAGTCAATGATAAGGCGGGACTAGAACTTCCAGTCTCTTGGTGATTGGCCCAAAGTCCCCCAACCGGCTTTCATGCCTAAGGTGGGACTAGAACTCACAGCCTCCTGGTGATTGGCCCAAAGTCATCCAGCTGGCTTTCATGCCTAAGGCGGGACTAGAACTCACAGTCCCCTAGTAAGAGCCACTCACCCAACTGGCTTTCATACCTAAAGTGGGACTAGAACTCACCATTTCCTGGTTTCTACGCCAGTAGCTTAACCAGGAGGATCCACGAATATCCCCCGTAACAATTTGTGCTGTTGAACAGATGAGACTTGCACCAGATTGCATCATTTTAATGAAGACGATACGGACTGGGGCGAAAACGACACATGTGTTCCGTGCACCACTTTCCACGCCAGGTGCCTGCATTGTGTGTTTGGGGTTCATCTCACCCTAGTTGCTGCTTCTGTTTTTCATGGACAGCTTTTTTCTTCTTCTTCCAAACGTGTCTCCTTCCAGAATTTGCTGAAGAAAGATGGCCATTCCGAAGTGGACCTCCTGCAGTTCTGCAAAGGAAGCCACCTGAAAAGGGAGAACTTACTGGTCATTGTTCGAAACGAGGACATTTCCTTCCATATCCACAAAGTAAGTTCAAAACTCGCTTTCGGCTCTTCCGGTAATTCTCAGCCCTTCCTCACCGACGGCGCCGGATTTGTGTCTTGTTGAAGAGATCTTGTTGGAACATGGTAGTAGATAATAGGTACCGTGGGAAGGGACCTTGGAGATCTTTTAGTCCAGTGGTCGCCAACCAGTGGGCTGCGGCTCACGAGAAAATTTTGGTGGGCTGCAGAGAAATCTCACCCCCAAAGCAATTCATCCAGGCTGCACAGAAACACAAGGCTTCTCAGCCCACATGGTGCACGGGAACTCACTCCTAACTCCTAGCCCACTCGCTCCTAACCCGTCAAACTTGCCTGCTAAATTGCTATTTTTCCTTTTTCTGACCATCATCTGTTCTGCTGTGCCGGGAGATTTAGATTAGCTAGGAAGCAGGAAATGGTTTGGATTTCTTGCTTTCTAGCTGGTCTTTAGATCTTCGGCTCAGCACAGCTGAACCTCCCTTAGGACTGAAGGGTTTGCTTGCAAGCAAATTCAGTGCAGGCTCATGGCAAGCAAATTTGAGAGACCGAGCTAGCCGATGGCAGATAGATAGATCACTGAATGATTCTGTGAGCAACTCAATCTGCCTGCCTGCTTTGCCTGATTCTGGGTAAAAGTTGCTCTTTTTATAAAAAAAAATTCAATATGTATATAAATATTCATAATATTTTACATACAAGTCATGCCCAGCCAGTCATATGACCACCAAGCCACACCCACAAATTAGGCCACGCCCACAGAACCAGTTAGTGGTCCCTAGGATCTAAAATTATGGCTTTGGTGGTCCCTGAGGTCTAAAGGGTTGGTGACCCCTGTTTTAGTCCAAGCCTCGGGCAGGAGACCGATACCGTTTCAGAGAAATGGCTGTCCTCTCTCTTCTTGAAAACCTCCAGGGATGAAGCACCCGCAACTTCTGGTGGCAAGCAGTTCCACTGGTTAATTGTCTTCCCTGTTAGGAAGTTCCTGCTTAATTCCAGGTTGCTTCTCTCCTTGATGAGTTTCTATCCATTGTTTCTTGTTCTGCCTTCAGGGGCTTTGGAAAATAAATTGACCCTCTCTTCTTAGGGCAGGGGTCTCCAACCTTGGCTCCTGGAAGCCTGGCGGACTTCAACTCCCAGAATTCCACAGCCAGCTGGCTGTGGAACTCTGGGAGTTGAAGTCCGCCAGGCTTCCAGGAGCCAAGGTTGGAGACCCCTGTCTTAGGGAGTAGCCCAGTGGTGCTATGCTACCGGTTCAGACCGGTTCAGCTGAACTGGTAGTAAATAAAAGGCTCCGAGGATCCACTGAGGGGAGAAACAAGAGGAAAGCCCAGGATTGGCCTTCCGACCTGCCCCTGCGGTTTTCTTTTCTTTCTCCTCAGCTGGCGTGGGAAAAGCTGAGCGCATGCATTAGTTGCACGCCGGGATGGGATGCAAATATTTTTATGACCGGTTCTGTGGATGTGGCTAGGTGGGTGTGGCCATGAGACTGGGTGGGCGTGGCTTCTTTTTCTTCTCCTCCTCCTCTTTCTCCTCCTCCTCCTCCTTTTTTAGCAGCACCCCTTTCCCTCCGTGCTGCGTTTTTTTGGGGGGGGCCTTCCTGGGCCTCAGGGAAGCCCTCTGGGCAAAGCAGTAAGACAGCGAGATGGATCCCGGCACAGCTGATTGTCGGAACAGCTGATCGTCGGGAGGAAACAAAAAAAAAAGAAAGGAAGACCTGTTTGGCTGAATTGGTAGCTGGTTTTTTTACTACCGGTTCAGCTGAACAGTAGCATTTTTTTTTTTTTTTTACTACCTGTTCGCCCGAACCGGGCCGAACCAGTAGAATCCCACCACTGGGTGTGCACCAAACCGGGGGTGGAATAGGTAGGATGCCACTGCTGGGGCAGATCCTCCTGTATTGACACACTATTATCATGTCACACACGCACAGACACGCACAAACATACACCATGTCCTTTTTCATGAGACTAATCATGCCGGAGTAGACGTAACCCAATTCCTGTTGCCTTTGGGGCTGTGAGCACAGCCTCTGTGGCGCAGTGGTTAGAGTGCCGTATTGTAGGCTGGCTCTGCTGACTGCCACCAGTTCAAATCCCACCAGGCTCAAGGTTGACTCAGACTTCCCTCCTTCTGAGGTGGGTAAAACGAGGACTCCAATTGTTGGGGACAAGAGGCTGATTCTGTAAACAACTTAGAGAGGACTGGAAAGCACTGTGAAGCAGTATATAAGTCTAAGGGCTGTTGGTAAATGTTGAGAAAGGGAGAAGGAAGGAAAGAAGGAAGGAGGGAGGGAGGAAGGAAGGAAGGAAGGAAAGAGGGAGAAAGGAAGGAAGGAATGGAAAAGAGAAAGGAAGGAAGGAAGGAAGGAAGGGCTCTGATGGTGCAGCGGTTAGAATGCACTATTGCAGTTTGCCCACTGCCAGCAGTTCGATCCTGACCGGCTCCAGGTTGATTCAGCCTTCCATCCTTTCGAGGTCAGTAAAATGAGGACCTGAATTGTTGGGGTCAAGAGGCTGACTCTGTAAACTGCTTAGAGAGGGCTGGAAAGCACTATAAAGTGGTATATATGTCTAAGTTCTATTGATAAGTAGGAAGGGAAGGGAAGGGAAGGGAAGGGGGAAGGAGGAGAGGAGACGAGGGTGGAAGGGAAGAAGGAAAGAAAGGAAAGGAGAGGAGATCGGTTTTGATGAGAAGGGAAAGAGGATCAGGAAAGATGGGAAGGAGGAAGGAAGGAAGGAAGGAGGGAAGAGCTGTGGTGGCTCAGTGGTGAGATTGTAGTATTGCAGGCTAACTCTGCCGACTGTCAGGAGTTCGATCCTGACCAGCTCAAGGTTAACTCGGCCTTCCGAGGTGGGTAAAACGAGGACCCAAATTGTTGGGGGCAAGAGGCTGACTCTGTAAACCGCTTAGAGAGGGCTGGGAAGCACTGTGAAGCAGCATATAAGTCTTAAGTGCTATTACCATTGCTACTACTTACCTAGTTTCCCTCCATTTGCTGCTTCCCCAGGTCCCGGCCCTGCTGCGTCTCAAACACTGCCCCAACGTGACTTTTGCTGGGGTGGACAGCCCCGAGGACGCCCTGGATCACACCTACCAGGAGCTCTTCCACAGCGGAGGCTTTGTGGTGACCGATGACAAAGTCCTCGAAAGGATGACCACGGGTGAGTCTGCCTGCTTTGGAATGGCCAGGTTGCAAATTCTCCAGCCCAGCCGGGAGGGAAGGCACCCATGCTTCATAGCCACATTGGTTGGAGCGGGAGCCACTGGTCCCGGCCAGGCCCACAAGGGGAAGTTACACACTTGGGATGTGTGCATGCTTGCTGGAGAATTCTGGGAGTTGAAGTCCATCCATCTCAAAGCCTGCTGGCAGGGGAATTCTGGGAGTGGAAGTCCACCCATCTCAAAGCCTGCTGGCTGGGGAATTCTGGGAGTGGAAGTCCACCCATCTCAAAGCCTGCTGGCTGGGGAATTCTGGGAGAGGAAGTCCACCCATCTCAAAGCCTGCTGGCTGGGGAATTCTGGGAGAGGAAGTCCACCCATCTCAAAGCCTGCTGGCTGGGGAATTCTGGGAGTGGAAGTCCACCCATTTCAAAGCCTGCTGGCTGGGGAATTCTGGGAGAGGAAGTCCACCCATCTCAAAGCATGCTGGCTGGGGAATTCTGAGAGTGGAAGTCCACCCATCTCAAAGCCTTCTGGCTGGGGAATTCTGGGAGTGGAAGTCCAGCCATTTCAAAGCCTTCTGGCTGGGGAATTCTGGGAGTGGAAGTCCACCCATCTCAAAGCATGCTGGCTGGGGAATTCTGGGAGTGGAATCCATCCATCTCAAAGCCTTCTGGCTGGGGAATTCTGGGAGTTGAAGTCCACCCATCTCAAAGCCTTCTGGCTGGGTAATTCTGGGAGTGGAAGTCCACCCATCTCAAAGCCTGCTGGCTGGGCAATTCTGGGAGTTGAAGTCCACCCATCTTAAAGTAGCCCAGGCTGAGAGGAAGGGGACTAACAGAGGGGCCATGCTCTTTTCTCTAGGGGAGCTGAAAGACGTCATCAAAACTCTGGAGAAACTCAACAGTCATGGGAGATGGAAGTGGCTCCTTCACTACCGAGAATCCAAGAAGCTGAAGGAGGATGCCAAGTGAGATCAATCAGAATATTGCTGGAAGGGACCTTGGAGGTCTTCTAGTCTAACCCCACCCACCCACCCCAGCTCAAGCAAGAGACCCTATATATCATATTTCTACCTCCCTTTGGTCTCAGTCCTGCTTTCCCACTGGTTCGCACCCAACTGTACCAAATCTATATATTTGTGCATAAGCCCATCTGCAGCATAAGTCAACCTTCAATCCTTAAAAATTCAGTCAACCATCAAAAATGCACCACAAATTGACTTATTTGTGGGCGAGATGTTTTTTGTGGTTTGAATACCAATTTACGGTTCTGCTTATATGCCAATGGGCTTATATGAAAATATTTGTATATTCAGTATATGTATATGTATGTACGTATGTGTTGCCATCTTCAGGATGGTGCTTTCGGCTTCATGCTTGTGCGAGCAAAGTGATCGGAGCTGCCTTCTCCCTATATATACTGGTGGGGAGGTTGGCTCTGTTGTCCTTTCTTGATTGGTTGATGGAGTTGATGTTTGCAGATTGGCTGACTTTTTTGTAAGAACGTGTGTGGCTGTGAGTCTATCAGCCTCCTGTATTGTAAGGAGATTACAGCACAAGACCCAGGATGTCAAATCAATAGAACTCAGAAGGTCATCACACAGCCCATTACCCAGGTTGTTACAACACAGGCTGATAGACACACAGCCAATACCTCAGCCACACATGTTCTTATGAAAAAGCAGGCCAATCTGCAAACATCAACTCCATCAACCAATCAAGAAATGACAACACAGTCAACCTCCCCATTGTTCGGGTATTTTCCCACGTCATTATAGTTGTGCTTTTAAAGTTGTAGCAACGTTTCGGCAGAATTTCATCTGCCATCATCAGGCTTCTGTATAGTGTTCGTCTGTGAGTCAGACTTTCACAGCCGTTTCTGTTTTAAATTTAGGGCAGCCTATTGCTGTGCTAGAATGGTTTTTTCTTCCTTCTGATTGGTTGGGAGTCTTGGTCTGTGTTTATTGGTCTTGGAGTTTGCTGTGTTCTGCTTGATTGGTGTTTCTAATATCTTCTGTCTGTTTTGTAGCTTTTTTTGTCTTGATTGGCTGGCAACATTGTGTTTCCTGTATTGGGGGCTTTTAGCGCAGCTAAAATACAGTGTGTGTGTGTGTGTATGTGTGTGTATGTAAATGAATATGGAGAAGCCGATACCACAAAGCACTACAAAAATTGTAAATATGATTTGTTTTTAAAACTGTAAAACTTTAATAATTTTTTTTAAAAAGGACACTTAATGGACAATATGGCTATTATTTTTCAAGGGTGGGAGGAAATGAGCTGGATTGAACTCTCTGCAGACGGACTGGGGAATTCTTCTCCCCCTGCCCAGGCCCGAGGGATCACTTCTTGGCCTCCTTTCTTCCCGCAGGGGGGATCTGTCCGCGCATGCCAAGGAATCGGTCCTGAAATCCTGCCAGGTGGCCAACATGACGGAAGTCCTGCACTATCACAAGTGTGACTCCTGGTCCTGCACGAGATTCGAGCGCTTCAACTGCCTGTTGAACTTGCAAATTCAACACATCACCAAGAGGTTCGGTATCTTTCTCACAGGTAATGACTGCCCCACAAAATGTTTCCGTCTGCCCCACAAAATGGAGAGGGGCCCCTAAGGAAGACACTGATGGTATTTTTCCGAGCGTGCCGATCCTCATTTGGGAACCGTTTGCAGAAAGAGGTGGCCCTTGACTTACGACCGTAGTCGAGCCTAAAATGTCTGTCGCTAAGCAAGACATTGGTGCAGTTTCGCCCCATTTCATGACCTCACCGTGGTTGTTAAGCGAAGATGGCTCACTCGCTTTGTTTGCCAGAAGGGCCAGGTCCTAAGCTACGTCAATTGTAAGCGGTCACTTCAAACGGTCACTAAGCCAGTTGGCCCCTCCTAAGTCCACTGTAATGTAGAACAGTCCCTAAGCCAGTGGTGGCTAACCATTTTGGACTCCTGCGTCAAAAATTGTGTGCATGCTTGCACACTCCTGCTTATGTGCCCAGCACCTAGAAGGCAATGCGCCTCCCCCCCACGCCCCCTACGCATGCGTACATAATCTCCACCCACCTCCCGCCACCACTTACCTGCGCTGCGCCTCACAGCTGATTATCGGCCATTTTGAGGCCTTTTTTGGCCTCCCAAAGGCTTCAGGAAGGCTTCTGCAGGCTTCTGCAAGCTTTGCAGGCCAAAAACTAGCCCTGTTTCATTACTTCCTGTTTTTCCGAAAATACCGGAAGTGACTAAATGTGCTTATTTTTCGGCCTGCAAAGCCTGCAGAGGCTTTTTTCAAGCCTTTGGGAGGCCAAAAAAGGCCTCAAACTGGCCGAAAATCAGCTGTGAGGCGCACACATGCGCAGTGAGGTAAGTCTGCCTGCAGCTTGCGTGCCGGCAGAAATAGCTCTGTTCCACCTGTGGCACACGTGCCATAGCTTTGCCATCACGGCCCTAAGCGATTGGTTGTAAGTAGAGGAACGACCTTTATCTAGTTTTACAGGTGGTCCTCGACTTATAGCCACAATGAAGCCCCAAATTTATCTTGTTACATAAGCGAAACGTTTGTGAAGGGAGCTTTGTCCCGTTTTAAGACTTTTCTTGGCCTGGTTGTTAAAAATGAACCACGGCAGTTGTATATTTAGTAACGGGCTTGTACAGTGAATCTGGTTTCCCCCTGGTCAGAAGGTCGCAAAAGGGGATTCCAGGATCCTGGGACATAGCAGCCATTGTAAATGTGAACTGGTTGGCAAGCGTGGGAATTTTGATCACGTGACCAACGGGGAGGCCGCAACAGTCATAAGCGTGAGAAATGGCCGTAAGTCCCTTTTCTCAGCACCGTTGTGACTTTTGACCCGTCCCTAAATGAACTGTTGTTCAAGTCGAAATACTACCTGTATTTAATAAGTATCGAAATACTACCTGTGTTTGGAGACCGATGCCATCCTGGCTTCTTTTTCTGGGCTTTGTCATGTGTCTGGGATCGAGGTTCCCTTCTGTGAAATGGGTACAGGCCCCGGAAGGATGAATTTTTGGTTCATCCAGGAGAGTAAATCTTCCCTCACCCCCCCCTTTTTTTTCATCCTGGCAGAAAACGCCAACACCAGCAGGGAAGCCTTGGAGGACAAAGGCATTTTCGGCCTGAACATCACCGAGTTCATCACTACCGCGCAAGACATGGTGGCACCATTCAGAAGCGGCTTCTGGTAAGGAGGACAGCGGCCGAATCGAGAAAGCGGGAATAGAAAAGCGTCGCGGGTGGATTTTGGAAGTCGACACTGGATCAAAATGCTTTCTTTTTCCTTTTTTTTCCCCCTTTAAAAAAATATATATATATATCTAAATCTATCTATATAAAAGCGAAAGACCACTCATGCATCATCGCAAAATCTCCAGAATTGTAAAGCCTACAAACTTGAAATTTGGCACGTCTGTTCCTCCTATATCATTATTATTATTATTATTATTAATAACACGCTCTGATGCTAAGGAGTTCTACTCCCCTTCTCACCTGGAAAGAAATTTGTTCCAAATGCAAAACACAAGCAGAGGAGTTTCAGTTTCAGAGCAGCAAGCAGCTTTAGTACAGAACAGTTGAGCTAAGCCATGCCCAGACTCCTTGCTGTCTCCTCCTTGCTCACACAGCAAATACTCTTTCAGTTTCCAAACAGCCCTCAACTCTCTCACACATCAACAGGACACTAGCCAGATGAATACCGATGGATGTTGGTAGGCAGAGGCAGAAATTTTCCTCCCCCAAAACTAAGCCCCACCACATAGTTTCATAGAGAAGCACAGGAGTTTATAGCAAGGGGAATAAAATACAAAATAGGAAAAAAGAAACACCCGGAAATAGCATCCATCCAACAGTAACAATAACAAAAATGGTGTAGAGAGAACAAGAAAAAAATAATGATCCAATTGTCCAATGTTAAACATAAAAAAAAATATAATCCACTGGTTGGATGCTGGGGAAAAAATTAAAACAAAAAACCCTGATAAAGTCTCTTCCCCCTCGGCCAATATTTATCAACTTTCTCTGGGATAGAAAGCACTTTGGTTTCAAACCTTTTGTTTGATATTTATTATTTGATTATAATTATTTAGAATGATGCAGTGGCCTAGAGGTGGAGCTCTCCCCTCACAATCCGGAGGCTGTTAGTTTGATCCTGGGTAGAGGCAGATCTTTCTCTGGGTGCAGTGAGAATTATATTTGCCAAATAAAACTGCACTGGCAACAGGGAGGGCATCCGGCCAGTAAACACTTCGCTAGCTCCATTCAGTTGCCATCCGGCCAGTAAACACTTCGCTAGCTCCATTCAGTTGCCCAGACTCCACCCCACAAGGGTCATGAAAAGATTATTTGATTGTAATTATTTAATATTTCACTTAACTACCCATCTCACTATGGAACACCTTTTGAAAGGCCCTTGGCAACTGACTCATATTTATGATGGTTGCGGTAACCCTGGGTTGCGTGTTGATTCCCTTTTGCAACCTTCCGACAAACCAAGTTAATGGGGAGGAAGCCACTTTGTCAGAAATGGTGTAGGCCCGTGATGGTGAAACTCTGGCACGCATGCCACAGGTGGCACGCAGAGCCATTTGTACCAGCATGCGAGCTACCGGCAAATTTACCTCACTGTGCATGCGTGCGCCTCACAGCTGGTTTGAAGCCTTTTTCGGCCTCCCAAACACTTGAGGAAGGCTTCTGCAGGCTTCGTAGGCCGAAAAATAGGCCCGCTTAGTCACTTCCGGTATTTTCGGAAAAACAGAAAGTGACGAAATGGGCCTAGTTTTCGGCCTACAAAGCCTGCAGAAGCCTTCCTCAAGCCTTTGGGAGGCTGAAAAAGGCCTCAGGACTGGCTGAAAATCAGCTGTGAGGCACAGTGCAGGTAACGGGGTGGTGGGGTGGGTGGCTGGGTGTGGGGATTGTGCGCGCATGCGTAGGGGGGGACCTGGGGTGGGGGTTCACCTTGCTTTGTGGATGCTGGCACATGAGCGTGAGCATGTAAGCGCGCGCACCATTTTTGGCACAGGAGCTCAAAAAGGTTAGCCACCGCTGGTGTAGGCAGTGTCTCCCGTTTGGGTGGGGCGGGAGGGTTGGACTAGATGACCTACAAGGTCCCTTCCAACTCTTAAACCGCGTGACCCAAATTTAACAAACTCCTGTGATTCGCTCAACCTCCGTGAAAAGACCCATTGTAAAATGGAGCAAAACTGTGGCTCCTAATAAATCTTTTGAATTCTTTTGAAGCTTTGGGCCGAGGCTCATGATTTCATTAGGGCAGTCACCGGAACCCTGACAATCACTTAGCAAACGTCTTTCTCAGCAACGTTCGGCCTCCGTTGTGGGTTGTAAGTCAAGGACGAACCGGATAACAGTGGACGATGTTTGTTTCAGGTAACCAGGATCAACCGCTTTCTTGCAACCCAACGGGGATCGCAACGCCAAACCCGACTTGTCTGTCCATTCTGGACATTCCCGGAAGACACCAGACTCTTGTGCCACTGACACTTATTAAGCCGCCGCGACGCTCACTCAAGGTCAAGCAGACTGGCCTCCCTACCTTCCTCCCTGCCTCGGCTGGTTTGATTTTGGGGCCGTGGCAAGGGGGCTTGGGAAAGGGCCGCTAGTTTTATTTAAACACAACATGGAACCTCAAAGAGGAAAATGCATTTTTGGATGTTCTTGACTTTCTGGATAGGAAAAAAAAAAAAAAGCAAAGCATAGAAATCCGTGGCTCTCGATTGTGCAGCTCAGTATCCCATAGGAAAATTAAAACAAAAAACCACTGCTTACTTGAAGGGTTACAAATCAGTTGACCTCAACCCAACACTTCAGACACGAGACCGTGGTTGGGGGCACTCCAAAAGTTGGCGTGGGAGGGAAATGTTGAGTGTTGTACAAGCACCGTTAGGCAGGGGTGTCCAATTCCCCAGCCGGTGGACCTCAACTCCCAGAATCCCCGATCCATTGGACTTCAACTGCCAGAATTCCGCATCCATTGGAACTCAAATGCCATAATTCCTCATTCATTCGCCCTCATAATTCCATAATTCCCCATCCATTGGAGCGCAACACCCAGAATTCCCCATCCATTGGCCCTCAACTCCAAGAAGACCCCATTCATTAGATTTCCCAGAATTCCCCATCCATTGGCCCTCAACTCCCAGAATTCCCCATCCATTGGAACTCAAATCCCATAATTCCCCATCCATTGGAGCTCAACACCCAGAATCCCCCATTCATTGGCCCTCAACTCCAAGACCCCATTCATTAGATTTCCCAGAATCCCCGATCCATTGGCCCTCAACTCCCAGAATTCCCCATCCATTGGAACTCAAGTGCCATAATTTCCCATCCATTGGCCCTCAAATCCCATAATTCCCCATCCATTGGAGCTCAACACCCAGAATCCCCCATTCATTGGCCCTCAACTCCCAGAATTCCCCATCCATTGGAACTCAAATCCCATAATTCCCCATCCATTGGCCCTCAAATCCCATAATTCCCCATCCATTGGAGCTCAACACCCAGAATCCCCCATCCATTGGCCCTCAACTCCAAGAAGACCCCATTCATTAGATTTCCCAGAATCCCACATCCATTGGCCCTCAACTCCCAGAATTCCCCATCCATTGGAACTCAAATCCCATAATTCCCCATCCATTGGAGCTCAACACCCAGAATCCCCCATTCATTGGCCCTCAACTCCAAGAAGACCCCATTCATTAGATTTCCCAGAATCCCCGATCCATTGGCCCTCAACTCCCAGAATTCCCCATCCATTGGAACTCAAGTGCCATAATTTCCCATCCATTGGCCCTCAAATCCCATAATTCCCCATCCATTGGAGCTCAACACCCAGAATCCCCCATTCATTGGCCCTCAACTCCCAGAATTCCCCATCCATTGGAACTCAAGTGCCATAATTTCCCATCCATTGGCCCTCAAATCCCACAATTCCCCATCCATTGGAGCTCAACACCCAGAATCCCCCATTCATTGGCCCTCAACTCCCAGAATTCCCCATCCATTGGAACTCAAATGCCATAATTCCTCATCCATTCGCCCTCAAATCCCATAATTCCCCATCCATTGGAGCTCAACACCCAGAATTCCCCATCCATTGGCCCTCAACTCCAAGAAGACCCCATTCATTAGATTTCCCAGAATCCCACATCCATTGGCCCTCAACTCCCAGAATTCCCCATCCATTGGAACTCAAATCCCATAATTCCCCATCCATTGGCCCTCAAATCCCATAATTCCCCATCCATTGGAGCTCAACACCCAGAATCCCCCATTCATTGGCCCTCAACTCCAAGAATCCCGCATCCATTAGATTTCCCAGAATTCCCGATCCATTGGCCCTCAACTCCCAGAATTCCCCATCCATTGGCCCTCAACTCCCAGAATCCTCTGTGCACTGGACTTCAACTGCCCGAACTCTGGGAGTTGAGATCTACCTCTTAATAGTTGCCCTGCTTGGACACCTCTAGAGCACTTTCAACACAACGCTCTTTGCAATTGTGCTCATCAAGGGCGCATGACCACCATGCTACATGCGTCTCGTGGGCTTTTAGGATCCGGGCTTGTTTTGCACACCCAACAAAACATCGAACATAACCGCACAATGGCCATTACCTTTACAAGGGGCATTTTATGGGTGGGTGGGTGATGGGAACTGGGGATGACAGTATAATCCGAGTTTAGTAGCACTTCTTTCCTTTTGTAGATAGCATGGGGGGTTTGTTTGGATTCTGGAGTTAGTTCTTTCTTGAGAACTGTGTTCATGGTATTGCAATAAAGAGGTTTTTTTTGTCGTTCAGTTGGAGCACTAATAAAAATGGGGACTTGTAAGATATTTTCACGTCTTTGGGGGCGGGGGAGAAATGAATTCTTTTGTAACTAATCTTTATAAATAAATTTGACTTGAAAAGGCATAGTGGAATTATTTGGGGGGGTGTGTGTGTGTGTGTGTGTGAAAGCACAATTCCCATAAAATAAAGTGAAAAACCCCTCATGCACCATCACAAAATCTCCAGGACCATAAAAGTCTGCAAACTTGGAAATTTGGCTCGTATGTTCCGCTTGACTTCTAGGGACTCACTAAGAAAGGATTTTTCAAAATGGCCATCGGAGCCTTGAGAGTATTTCCTATCTTAACATGCTCTGATGCTAAGGAGTTCCATTCTCCCTCCACACCTGCCATCTCTTCCAAATGCAAAACACAAGCAGAGGAGTTTCCGTTTCAGAGCAGCAAGCAGCTTTTAGTACAGAACAGTTGAGCTCTTTGCTCATCACAAATTCTGTTTCAGTTTCCAAACAGCCCTCAACTCTCACACAAACAGGACGCTAGTCAGATGAATACCAATGGATGCTGGGAGGCAGAGGCAGTTCTCTCCCCCCCACCCCTTATTTTCCTCCCCCAAAGCTAAGCCCAACCACACAGTTTCATAGTGAAGCACACGGGGATCAAGCTAGTTTTATATGTTCATGGTGCGAGTTTGCCGGTTGGGGGAAAATACCTGTATTTTATTTTATTTTTATCCAGCTTTAGGTAACTCAAGGCGGGGAAGATAAATCGTAATTCCTTCCTTCCTGTTTTCCTCACAACGACCAGGTGAGGTGGGTTGGACTGAGAGGGACTGGCCCAAGTCACCCGCTGGCTTTCGGGGCCTAATGCAGGACCTCTGGACCGTAAGGCCTCTCTCTAGGAATGGAGGACACAACCAATGGCTGGACCTGGGATGTCCTTGGCTTGTGTGAGAGGATGGGAGCTGCTTTTGCCAAGAGGCATGTAGTAGTACCCCACAGGACGGGAATCGTGGAGGTCTTTGGTGCTCTCCGGGCTCGGCTGTTTTTTTGGCAGACCTTTTGTGACCCAGCTAGGTAACATCATCAGTGCTAGGAGGAAGTGTGGGGGGGGTGGTTTGAAGAGAAGGGAGGTGGAGGAGGAGCAGCAACACAATGACTATGAGGTCTTTGAAGTCTCAACTTGGGTTTGCTTGCAGACGTTTCGTGACCCAGCTAGGTAACATTATCATGGCTAGAAGGGAGTACGGAGTTTGTGGAGAGGAGAGGACAGAAGGAGGGGGAAGAGAAGGGGCAGGAGGGAAAGAGCAGCACAATGGGCTCCTTGATGCTCTCTGCACTTGTTTTCTTGCAGACGTTTCATGACCCAAGGAGGTAATGTCATCAATGCTACAAGGGAGGAGGAGGAGGAGGAACATCGAATCCTTAATGTTCTCTGAACTTGGTGGTTTCCTTGCAGACGTTTCATGACCCAACTGGGTAACATCATCAGTGCCAGGAGGGAGGGGGGTTGCAGAGAGGAAGAGGAAGAAGAGGAGGAAAGCTATGGGGAACTGAGCAGGGTGGGTTCCTTGCAGACGTTTCATGAGCCAACTAGAGAACACCATCAGTGCTAGAAGGGAGGGAGGTTGGTGGAGTGGAGGAGGAAGAGGACTCTGGGGTCCTGGCTGCTCTCTGAGCTTGGTGGTATCTTTGGAGACGTTTCATGAGCCAACTAGGTAACATCACCAGTGCTAAAAGGGAGTGAGGCTTGTGGAGAGGAGGAGGAGGAGGAGGAAGAGGAAGAGGAGGAGGGGAGGAGAATTCTGGGGGCCTTGATGTTCTCTGTGCCTGGTGGTTTTCTTTTAGATGTTTCATGACCCAACCAGCTAACATCATCAGTGCTAGAAGGGAGTGGAGTTTGTGGAGTTGAAAGAGAGAAAGAAAAGGAAGGAAGGAAGGAAGGAAGGAAGGAAGGAAGGAAGGAAGGAAGGAAGGAAGGAAGGAAGGAAGGGGAGGACTGTGAGATCCAACTAGGTTACATAATCACTGCTAGAAGGGAAGGGCGTTGCTGAGAGAAAGAGGAGGGGAAGGAGGAGAAAATGGAGGAGGAGGGAGAGGAGAAAAGGAAGAGGAGGAGGAGAGGGCAGGAGGAGAACTCAGGGGTCCAGGGTGGCCCTCTTTGCTTGGTGGTTTTCTTTTAGATGTTTCATGACCCAACCAGCTAACATCATCAGTGCTAGAAGGGAGTGGAGTTTGTGGAGTTGAAAGAGAGAGAGAAAAGAAAGGAAGGAAGGAAGGAAGGAAGGAAGGAAGGAAGGAAGGAAGGAAGGAAGGAAGGAAGGAAGGAAGGAAGGGAAGAGTAGGACTGTGAGATCCAACTAGGTTACATAATCACTGCTAGAAGGGAAGGGCGTTGCTGAGAGAAAGAGGAGGAGAAGAAGGAGAAAATGGAGGAGGAGGAAGAGGAAGAGGAGAAGGAAGAGGAGGAGGAGAGGGCAGGAGTAGAACTGTGGGGTCCTAGGTGCTCTCTGCCTTTGGTGGTTTTCTTTTAGAAGTTTCATGACCCAACCAGCTAACATCATCAGTGCTAGAAGGGAGTGGAGTTTGTGGAGTTGAAAAAGAGAGAGAGAGAGAGAGAGAAAAGGAAGGAAGGAAGGAAGGAAGGAAGGAAGGAAGGAAGGAAGGAAGGAAGGAAGGAAGGAAGGAAGGAAGGAAGGAAGGAAGGAAGGAAGGAAGGGGAGGAGGGCTGTGAGATCCAACTAGGTTACATAATCACTGCTAGAAGGGAAGGGCGTTGCTGAGAGAAAGAGGAGGGGAAGGAGGAGAAAATGGAGGAGGAGGAAGAGGAGGAGGAGAGGGCAGGAGGAGAACTCGGGGGTCCAGGGTGGCCCTCTTTGCTTGGTGGTTTTCTTGCAGACGTTTCATGACCGAACTTGACATCAGTGAACTGGTTTTTTACTTGGGAGCACAACCCCCCTGGGGGTGGGAGAGCGAGAGAGCGAGCTGCGGTTCAGCCAACACGATGCCGGATCTAGTCCCGAAACAAGGGGGGGAAAGAGACACACACACACACAGAGACACACGGAGACACACCGAGATGTCACCTACGCCACCATTTTTGTGCTTGCACCGTTTTTCCTTTCCTTTCCTTTTCTTTTATTAGTAGCACTTTTAAAACACCAACGGAAGCCTCGTGGCAAAGTTGTGTCCCAACAGATGTAAACAAAAAGTTTGGAGAAAAAGCTCAGGGACCTGTGGAGATTTTTTTTTTTTTTAAGGAGGGGCATCGAAGGAGAAGAAGAAGAAGAAGAAGAAGGGAGAAAAAAAGAAAAGAAAAGAAGAAATCACAAAAATTGGGGACTTTTTTTTTTTGTTTTTGTTTTTAAAAAGAGGTGCCGCCGCTTTTAAAGGATGGGCAACGGGAGGCGGCACGGCCAGGATTAGGGCTGGCGTGAAATGGGGGACCGGAAGGCCGAAAGGAGGAGACGCGCATCCCCTGCTGCGTCCGTCGGTGTGTGGGACGAAAAGAGAGCAGTCCACCGGGGTTTTTGGAGAGGAGGGGGAGGGGGGTAGTAGCCCAGGGGGCTTAGGAAAGCCTCTAGGGCTGGCGGGCTTTTGGGTTCCCCCTCCCTGCTGGAACCGGACGGCTTTTTTAAGTTTTTAATTTTTTAAAAGGGGGGCTGAGTTAGCAAAGAGTGATGGGTGTCGGCACCTGCCAATCAAAACACACACACACCCCTCTCCAAAAGCTGAAATGGACACATGATTGTTAGCCCGGGGGGGGGGAAGAGGGGGGGTGGAAGAGAAAAGGGAGGTTGGATCAGTGCAAGGGGATCCTTTTCAATCTCAGAGATATGATTAAGGAAGGGGAGGAGAGAGAGAGAGAGAGAGAGAGAGAGAGAGAAAGAGGGAGGAGGAGGAGGAGGAGGAGGAGGAGGAGAGAAAGTAACGGGGCTTTACAGTAGGGAGCTGGGGGACGGAGGCAGGGAGAGCACTCAGTTTAATGGTCCTGAGTGCGGGTGTTCGCCCCCTGGTCTGTGGCTGAGAGCCAGGGAGGGGAAGGGAGAGGAAGGGAGGGGGGGGAGGATAGACGTCCGGCCCCCGCTCACTGTTGCTCCTCCTCTCCGTAGATGTCGTTCTTCTTCCGCTTCATCTCTTCGAAGTCGAACTCCGAGCCCATCATCCTCTTGTAAATGTCTTTGATGTCGTCGCAGGTGGTCTCAAAGTGAGTGGTGGCGTCGTAGGAGCGGGAAATAAAGATCTGGGTGAAAGGGGGAGGAAGGCAGAGAGGCGGGGGTTGGTAGCATCATGGCCCTCTTTCTTTCTTTCTTTCTCTTTCTCTTTCTTCTCTTCTCTTTCTTTCTCCTTTTCTCTCCTTCCTAGATCTTCCTTCCTTCCTTCATTTCCCTCTTCCCAAATCCTTCCCTCTTCTTCTCTTTTCCTTCCCTTTCTTTTCTTTCTCCTTCCTTATTTCTTTTTCTCCTTCCCTCTTTCCCCTTGTCATCTTTTCCTCCTTTCCTTTTTTTTTCCTTCCTTATATTTCTCTACTTCCTTCCTTTTTTTCTTCCTTCCTTTTTTCTCTTTCTTCTCTTCCTTTTCTTTCTCATCTTTTTCTCTCCTTCCTAGATCTTCCTTCCTTCCTTCATTTCCCTCTTCCCAAATCCTTCCCTCCCCTTCTCTTTTCTTTTCCTTCCCTTTCTTTTCTCTTTTTCCTTCCTTCTTATTTCTTTTTCTCCTTCCCTCTTTCCCTTATCCATCTCTTTTCCTCCTTTCCTTTTTTCTTTTTCCTTCCTTATATTTCTCTACTTCCTTCCTTTTTTTCTTCCTTCTTTTTCTTTTTCTTTCTCTTTCTTCTCTTCCTTTTCTTTCTCATCTTTTTCTCTCCTAGATCTTCCTTCCTTCCTTCATTTCCCTCTTCCCAAATCCTTCCCTTCCCTCCCCTTCTCTTTTCTTTTCCTTCCCTTTCTTTTCTCTTTCTCCTTCCTTCTCATTTTTTTCTCCTTCCCTCTTTCCCTTGTCATCTCCTTTCCTCCTTTCTTTTTCTTTTTCCTTCCTCTTTCCTTTTATATCTCTCCTTCCTTCCTTCCTTCTTTTCTTTTTCTTTCTTTCTCTTTCTTCTCTTCCTTTTCTTTCTCATCTTTTTCTCTCCTTCCTAGATCTTCCTTCCTTCCTTCATTTCCCTCTTCCCAAATCCTTCCTTCTCTCATCTTCCCTCCCTCAATTCCTTTCTTCCGCTTCCTTCCTCCTTTTCTCCTTCCTTTTCCTCTTTCTAGATCTTCCTTCCTTCCTTCATTTCCCTCTTTCCAAATCCTTCCCTCCCTTCTTTCTTTTCTTTTTCTCTTCCTTCCCTCTTTTTCTTTCCTCCTTCCTTCTCATTTCTTCCTTACCCTCATTTTTTCTCCTTCCCTCTTTCCCTTGTCATCTCTTTTCCTTTTTTCTTTCTTTTCCTTCTTCCTTCCTTCTATTTATCTTCCTCCTTCCTTCCTCTTCTTCCTTTCTCTCCTTCCTTCCTTTCCTTTCCTACTCATCTCATTATTGAGCGACTCTGGGCAGCATAAAGTATCATTAAAAACAATTTAGGTAATTAAAAGTGACAAATATGGTAACACGAAGCATTAAAATGAGAAACATTAAACCACAAGTTAAATAGAAGGATCAGTGCATAAATGGGGTGGAGCTTCCCCTCCCACCTGCCCCAGGAAGGGGCCTCTCCCCACCTCTTCATACCAACCTGGCTTTCTCTGCCCAGGTCAGTTGGGGAAAACAGGTCGCTGATGCCCTCAAACCTACAAGGAGAATGAAAAAAGCAACTTAGGAAGAGTTCAGGCAACAGGTTGGTGTGCCTACCCCCCCCCCCCCCAAAAAAAACCCCTTTTTTATTTCCAGGTCGAAATGCACAAACAGAACAATCTTTAGTTCCACAGTTGTTATTCCATTTCCCCTGTTGAACATGGCTGCCTTCTTTTCTCATTTGGTGGTTGCAAACATGGACTGCTTAAGAATGTTAACTCTGTATCTCAACTCTCTATGCCGTGCTGATCGAAGCAACGAAGAGTATAAGCACTATAACCATACAATATAGTCGAAGTAGAATAATGTTAGGAATTGTAAACTACAGACACTGATTGAGATGGGTTGCTAGAATAGAATAGAATAGAATAGAATAGAATAGAATATAGAATGGAATGGAATAGAATAGAATAGGATATAGAATGGAATGGAATGGAATAGAATAGAATAGAATAGAATTCTTCATTGGCCAAGTGTGCTTGGACACACAAGGAATTTGTCTTGGTGCAAATGCTCTCAGTGTACATAAAGGAAAAGAGACATTCGTCCAGAGTCAAGAATCATCAGGTACAACACTTAATAATAGTCATAGGGTACAATAAGAATAGAATATAGAATAGAATAGAACAGAACAGAAAAGAATTCTCTATTGGCCAAGTGTGATTGGACACACAAGGAATTTGTCTTGGTGCAAATGCTCTCAGTGTACATAAAAGGAAAGAGACATTCTTCAAGAGTCAAGAATCATCAGGTATGACATTTAATGATAGTCACAGAGTACAATAAGAATATAATAGAATATAGAATATAGAATAGAATATAAAAGAATATAAAAATAGAGTAGAATAGAATTCTTTATTGGCCAAGTGTGATTGGACACACAAGGAATTTGTCTGGGTGCAAATGCTCTCAGTGTACATAAAAGAAAAGAGACATTTGTCAAGAGTCAAGAATCATCAGGTGCTACACTTAATGCTAGTCATAGGGTACAATGAGAATGGGATGGGATGGGAAAGAGTAGAGTAGAGTAGAGTAGAGTAGAGTAGAGTAGAGTAGAGTAGAGTAGAGTAGAGTAGAGTAGAGTAGAGTAGAATTCTTTATTGGCCAAGTGTGATTGGACACACAAGGAATTTGTCTTGGTGCAAATGCTCTCAGTGTACATAAAAGAAAAAGTTCATTGGTCAAGAGTCAAGAATCATAAGGGACAACACTTAATGATAGTCATAGGGGACAATAAGCAATCAAACTCTTTATTGGAATTTCTGTCAGAGGCCTCTGGCAGGTGGGAGTTTGGCAAAACCAAAATCTGCTACATTTTGACCTCCTGAGGCTAAGGCAGGGGTGTCCCTAAGACTTGTGAACTTCTGGGCTGGGGGATTCTGGGAAATGAAGTCCACAAGTCTTAAAAGCTGCCATAGTTGGACACTCCTGGGCTGAGGCCTTTGTTGGGCGTTCTCTTCTTTCTTCCCAAGGCCTGAACATCTGTTTCTCTCAACCTTGGCAAACTTTAAAACTTGTGGACTTCAACTCCCAGAATTCCCCAGCCAGCCAGCCAGGAGGAATTCTGGGAGTTGAAGTCCACAAGTCTTAAAAAGTTGCCACGGTTGGACACAACTTACTGTTGAGTTGTCTTCTTTCTTCCCAAGGGTGTGTTTCTCAATCGCGGCAACTTTAAGACTTGTGGACTTCAACTCCCAGAATTCACCCAGCCAGGAGGAGGAATTCTGGGAATTGAAGTCCAGGAGTCTTCCAAGTTGCCATAGTTGGACACTCTCGGGCTGAGACCTTCCTGTTGGTTCTCTTAAGACCTGAGAATCTACATTTCTCAGCCTTGGCAAACTTTAAGTCTTGTGGGCTTCAACTCCCAGAATTTGCCAGGCAGCAGGAAGAATTCTGGGAATTGAAGTCCACCAGTCTTAAAGGTTGCCATAGTTGGGACAGTCCTGGGTTGAGGCCTTCCTATTGGTTCTCTTAATTAAGACCTGGGAATCTACATTTCTCAACCTTGGCAAACTTTTAAGGCTTGCAGACTTCACCTCCCAGAATCCCTCAGTCCAGAACAGCGACTGCCCCACCACCGGCAAAGAGGGCCAGGCCAACCCAACTCAGCTGACATCCAGCAGGCCAGCTGTCAGCTCATAAAACATTCCTAGGCCTTTTTTAATAGTTGCCATTAAAAAAATTGGGGGAGGGAGGAAGGAAATCTGGAATTTTGCCCGTGAATGTGATTGATGACACCCAGCCCGTGAACGGGCTCAATTGGAGAATCTGGTTTAGGAAACACCCAGGGGGGAAACAGGGTCACAGAGGACTGTAAATGACGTAAGCCAGAGTTGGCTTCATACAGGGCAGGGTCAGTATAGCAATAGCACTTAGACTTATATACCGCTTTACAACCTCCTTTAAGCAGTTTACAGCCTCTTGCCCCCAACAATTGGGGTCCTCATTTTACCCACCTTGGAAGGATGGAAGGCTGAGTTCAACCTGGAGCCTGGTGGGATTTGAACTGCCCAATTGTAGGCAGCTGGCTGCAGAAGTACTGCACTCTAACCACTGCGCCACAGAGGCCCCTTATGTACGTCGCCTCTAATGAATCCTTTTTTTGCAGTTTGGCTCAAGAATAATGATTTAATTAGGGCAGGGGTCTCCAACCTTGGCTCCTGGAAGCCTGGCGGACTTCAACTCCCAGAGTTCCACAGCCAGCAAAGCTGTGGAATTCTGGGAGTTGAAGTCCACCAGGCTTCCAGGGGCCAAGGTTGGAGACCCCTGAATTAGGGCGATGGCTGGAATCCTGACACAACAGCCTTACTTCTGCTCAATGGGCTCCAGGAGGTCCATGGCAGGCTTAATCTCCTTGTCTGGCTCGCTGGTCTCCACAGTCGTGCTCACGATGGCGATGTACTTTCCTTGGGCCGCCACGTTGTGGGCGGACGAGATCATGCAGATGTAGATGTCTATAAGGAAAAAAAAGACATGATTTGCCAATCCAAAGGAGCCAGACCCAAAGCCACAAACCCAACACCATGTCAAGAGAGAAAGAGAGAGAGAGAAAAACAAAGAGAGAGAGAGAGAGAAACAGAAACAGAAAGACACAGTGAGTGAGATGGAGAAACAAATGAGACAGTGAGAGAGACAGTGAGAGAGACAGTGAGAGAGACAGTGAGAGACAGTGTGAGAGAGACAAAGAGAGAGAGAGAGAGAGAGACAAAGAGAGAGAGAGACAGACAGACATAGAGAGACACAGAAAGAGACATTGAGAGAAACAGAGACAGAGGCACAGAGTGAGAGACAGAGTGAGAGACAGAGAGACACCGAGTGAGACTGACAGTGAGAGAGACAGTGAGAGAGACAGTGAGAGACAGAGTGAGAAAGAGACAGTGTGAGAGAGACAAAGAGAGAGAGAGAGACAAAGAGAGAGACAGACAGACAGACATAGAGAGACACAGAAAGAGACATTGAGAGAAACAGAGACAGAGGCACAGAGTGAGAGACAGAGTGAGAGACAGAGAGGCACAGAGTGAGACTGACAGTGAGAGAGACAGTGAGAGACAGTGTGAGAGAGACAAAGAGAGAGAGAGAGAGAGACAAAGAGAGAGACAGACAGACAGACATAGAGAGACACAGAAAGACATTGAGAGAAACAGAGACAGAGGCACAGAGTGAGAGACAGAGTGAGAGACAGAGAGGCACCGAGTGAGACTGACAGTGAGAGAGACAGTGAGAGACAGTGTGAGAGAGACAAAGAGAGAGAGAGAGAGACAAAGAGAGAGACAGACAGACAGACATAGAGAGACACAGAAAGAGACATTGAGAGAAACAGAGACAGAGGCACAGAGTGAGAGACAGAGTGAGAGACAGAGAGACACCGAGTGAGACTGACAGTGAGAGAGACAGTGAGAGACAGTGTGAGAGAGACAAAGAGAGAGAGAGAGAAACAAAGAGAGAGACAGACAGACAGACATAGAGAGACACAGAAAGAGACATTGAGAGAAACAGAGACAGAGGCACAGAGTGAGAGACAGAGAGACACCGAGTGAGACTGACAGTGAGAGAGACAGTGAGAGACAGTGTGAGAGAGAGAGACAGACAGACAGACATAGAGAGACACAGAAAGAGACATTGAGAGAAACAGAGACAGAGGCACAGAGTGAGAGACAGAGTGAGAGACAGAGAGACACCGAGTGAGACTGACAGTGAGAGAGACAGTGAGAGACAGTGTGAGAGAGACAGAGTGAGAAAGAGAGAGACAAAGAGAGAGACAGACAGACAGACATAGAGAGACACAGAAAGAGACATTGAGAGAAACAGAGACAGAGGCACAGAGTGAGAGACAGAGTGAGAGACAGAGAGACACCGAGTGAGACTGACAGTGAGAGAGACAGTGAGAGACACAAAGAGAGAGAGAGAGAGACAGAGACAGACAGACAGACATAGAGAGACACAGAAAGAGACATTGAGAGAAACAGAGACAGAGGCACAGAGTGAGAGACAGAGTGAGAGACAGAGAGACACCGAGTGAGACTGACAGTGAGAGAGACAGTGAGAGAGACAGTGAGAGAGAGACAGTGTGAGAGAGACAAAGAGAGAGAGAGAGACAAAGAGAGAGACAGACAGACAGACATAGAGAGACACAGAAAGAGACATTGAGAGAAACAGAGACAGAGGCACAGAGTGAGAGACAGAGTGAGAGACAGAGAGGCACAGAGTGAGACTGACAGTGAGAGAGACAGTGAGAGACAGTGTGAGAGAGACAAAGAGAGAGAGAGAGAAACAAAGAGAGAGACAGACAGACAGACATAGAGAGACACAGAAAGAGACATTGAGAGAAACAGAGACAGAGGCACAGAGTGAGAGACAGAGTGAGAGACAGAGAGACACCGAGTGAGACTGACAGTGAGAGAGACAGTGAGAGACAGTGTGAGAGAGACAAAGAGAGAGAGAGAGAGACAAAGAGAGAGACAGACAGACAGAAATAGAGAGACACAGAAAGAGACATTGAGAGAAACAGAGACAGAGGCACAGAGTGAGAGACAGAGAGACACCGAGTGAGACTGACAGTGAGAGAGACAGTGAGAGACACTGTGAGAGAGAGAGACAGACAGACAGACATAGAGAGACACAGAAAGAGACATTGAGAGAAACAGAGACAGAGGCACAGAGTGAGAGACAGAGTGAGAGACAGAGAGACACCGAGTGAGACTGACAGTGAGAGAGACAGTGAGAGACAGAGTGAGAAAGAGACAGTGTGAGAGAGACAAAGAGAGAGAGAGAGAGACAGAGAGAGAGAGACAAAGAGAGAGACAGACAGACAGACATAGAGAGACACAGAAAGAGACATTGAGAGAAACAGAGGCAGAGGCACAGAGTGAGAGACAGAGAGACAGTGAGAGACAGAGTGAGAAAGAGAGAGACAAAGAGAGAGACAGACAGACAGACATAGAGAGACACAGAAAGAGACATTGAGAGAAACAGAGGCAGAGGCACAGAGTGAGAGACAGAGAGACAGTGAGAGAGGCAGTGAGAGACAGAGTGAGAAAGAGATAGTGTGAGAGAGAGAGACAAAGAGAGAGACAGACAGACAGACATAGAGAGACACAGAAAGAGACATTGAGAGAAACAGAGACAGAGAGACACCGAGTGAGACTGACAGTGAGAGAGACAGTGTGAGAGAGACAAAGAGAGAGAGAGAGAGAAACAGAAACAGAGAGACACAGTGAGTGAGATGGAGAAACAAATGAGACAGTGAGAGAGACAGAGAGACACCGAGTGAGACTGACAGTGAGAGAGACAGTGAGAGACAGAGTGAGAAAGAGACAGTGTGAGAGAGACAAAGAGAGAGAGAGAGAGACAGAGAGAGAGAGACAAAGAGAGAGACAGACAGACAGACATAGAGAGACACAGAAAGAGACATTGAGAGAAACAGAGACAGAGAGACACCGAGTGAGACTGACAGTGAGAGAGACAGTGTGAGAGAAACAAAGAGAGAGAGAGAGAGAAACAGAAACAGAGAGACACAGTGAGTGAGATGGAGAAACAAATGAGACAGTGAGAGAGACAGAGAGACACCGAGTGAGACTGACAGTGAGAGAGACAGTGAGAGACAGAGTGAGAAAGAGACAAAGAGAGAGAGAGACAAAGAGAGAGACAGACAGACAGACATAGAGAGACACAGAAAGAGACATTGAGAGAAACAGAGACAGAGGCACAGAGTGAGAGACAGAGTGAGAGACAGAGAGGAACAGAGTGAGACTGACAGTGAGAGAGACAGTGAGAGACAGAGTGAGAAAGAGACAGTGTGAGAGAGAGAGAGACAAAGAGAGAGACAGACAGACAGACATAGAGAGACACAGAAAGAGACATTGAGAGAAACAGAGACAGAGGCACAGAGTGAGAGACAGAGTGAGAGACAGAGAGACACCGAGTGAGACTGACAGTGAGAGAGACAGTGAGAGACAGTGTGAGAGAGACAAAGAGAGAGAGAGAGAGACAAAGAGAGAGACAGACAGACAGACATAGAGAGACACAGAAAGAGACATTGAGAGAAACAGAGACAGAGGCACAGAGTGAGAGACAGAGTGAGAGACAGAGACACCGAGTGAGACTGACAGTGAGAGAGACAGTGAGAGACAGTGTGAGAGAGACAAAGAGAGAGAGAGAGAGACAAAGAGAGAGACAGACAGACAGACATAGAGAGACACAGAAAGAGACATTGAGAGAAACAGAGACAGAGGCACAGAGTGAGAGACAGAGTGAGAGACAGAGAGACACCGAGTGAGACTGACAGTGAGAGAGACAGTGAGAGACAGTGTGAGAGAGACAAAGAGAGAGAGAGAGAGACAAAGAGAGAGACAGACAGACAGACATAGAGAGACACAGAAAGAGACATTGAGAGAAACAGAGACAGAGGCACAGAGTGAGAGACAGAGAGACACCGAGTGAGACTGACAGTGAGAGAGACAGTGAGAGACAGTGTGAGAGAGACAGAGAGAGAGAGAGAGACAAAGAGAGAGACAGACAGACAGACATAGAGAGACACAGAAAGAGACATTGAGAGAAAGAGACAGAGGCACAGAGTGAGAGACAGAGTGAGAGACAGAGAGACACCGAGTGAGACTGACAGTGAGAGAGACAGTGAGAGACAGTGTGAGAGAGACAAAGAGAGACAAAGAGAGAGACAGACAGACAGACATAGAGAGACACAGAAAGAGACATTGAGAGAAACAGAGACAGAGGCACAGAGTGAGAGACAGAGTGAGAGACAGAGAGACACTGACAGTGAGAGACAGTGAGAGACAGTGTGAGAGAGACAAAGAGAGAGAGAGAGAGACAAAGAGAGAGACAGACAGACAGACATAGAGAGACACAGAAAGAGACATTGAGAGAAACAGAGACAGAGGCACAGAGTGAGAGACAGAGTGAGAGACAGAGAGACACCGAGTGAGACTGACAGTGAGAGAGACAGTGAGAGACAGTGTGAGAGAGACAGAGAGAGAGAGAGAGACAAAGAGAGAGACAGACAGACAGACATAGAGAGACACAGAAAGAGACATTGAGAGAAACAGAGACAGAGGCACAGAGTGAGAGACAGAGTGAGAGACAGAGAGACACCGAGTGAGACTGACAGTGAGAGAGACAGTGAGAGACAGTGTGAGAGAGACAAAGAGAGAGAGAGAGAGACAAAGAGAGAGACAGACAGACAGACATAGAGAGACACAGAAAGAGACATTGAGAGAAACAGAGACAGAGGCACAGAGTGAGAGACAGAGTGAGAGACAGAGAGACACCGAGTGAGACTGACAGTGAGAGAGACAGTGAGAGACAGTGTGAGAGAGACAAAGAGAGAGAGAGAGAGACAAAGAGACAGACAGACAGACAGACATAGAGAGACACAGAAAGAGACATTGAGAGAAACAGAGACAGAGGCACAGAGTGAGAGACAGAGAGACAGTGAGAGACAGAAAGACAGAGAGAGAGAGACCCGTATTCGCGCTTCCCCCAAATTATCACCTGACTTCCTGTTCACTTGGTTTTGGGGAATGATGATCTGGCACGAGTTGGCATCGTTTGTGTTCTTGATCGGGTGGTTCAGGATGCAAATGACCCGGATGACCTCGCCCACCTTCTTCACGCGGTCCGGGATGTAGCTGGGGTCGCAGATGAGCTGCTTGCAACGGGCGATCTGCAGGGGAGGTGGAGGGAAAGGGGAAGAGGGTTCGAGAAGGATGGGGAATGGCAGAAGATAGGGGCAAGCCCACGGGAGGATATCCCTAGGCCAGGGTTGAGCAGTGGGGGTCCTGGGTGCTCTCTGAGCGTGGGGGTTTCCAACTCGGGAGGATCATAGGCGCTAGAAGGGAGTGTGAGGTTTGGAGAGGAGGAGGTGGTGACGGTTAATACTAGAGAGGAGTCGGAGTCCTTAGTGGTCTCTGAGGTTGGAGGTTTTCTTGCAGATATTGTGTTTCCCCCAAAATAAGACCCTGTATTATTTTTATTTTGTTTTGCCACCAAAAAGGCACCAGGTCCTATTTTGGGGGGATGTCTCATCCACTGACTAACCTCACTTGCGTGCATCGCCCACAGCCTCCTTTTCGCTGTCCGAGGCCTTCAGGAACTACTACTTCTGTGGCAGGCAAGGCTTTTCTGAAGGCCTCTGCAGCCTTCAGGATCGATCCAGAGCTTTGTTCTCAGCTCCAGAGGCCTTCAGGAAAGCCTGGCCAGCTGCAGAAGAAATGGGCCAGCAAGGCAGGTGTCAGGGCGTGCGAGGCCTGGCTACAACTATCCAAAGGTTGGTAGTAGGGCAATTCCACCACCTTCCAATCCCCACCCTGGCTTAATTTTTACCTGTGCACTCTGGACTGGCGGGATCTCAATTAGGGCTTATTTGGGGGGTAGGTCTTATATTGGGCGCGCGTGTAAAAATCAAGCTAGGACTTACTTTCAGGGTAGGTCATATTTTGGGGGAAAGAGAGTATTTCATGACCCAACTAGATAGTATCATTATTTCTAGAAGGGAGTGAGGTTTGTGAAGAGATTTTTTTTATGTGTGTGTGTGTGTGTGTGTTAAGATTATGAGTGCTAGGGAGGAGGAGGAAATTTTGGTGCTCTCTAGGTTTATTTTCTTGCAAACATCTCCTGACCCTACTAGGTAATATCATCAACACTAGGAGGGAATGTGGGGTTTGCTCTCTGTTTGTATACAAATGACTTGCCCTATCAGTGGTGGTTCTTGGAGGTTCCTTAATTAGGCTGTTGGTTACTGATTATTTATCTGAGTTGGTAGTTTCTTGACTGCGGTATCATGTACAACTGATGATGTTCCCTCGCTGGGTCATGAAACGCCTGCAAACAACCCAGCTCAGAAAGCACCGAGGACTTCATAGTCCTCCTCCCCCTCTTCCTCTTCCCCCTTTCATTCTCTTCCTCTCCACAAATCCCTCTCCCTTTTAGCACTAGTTGGCAACGTCACAAAACACTCTTCAATTACTCCATGTTGAAGAATCTTTGGGGCGCTTAGGAAATAAGTCTCAGGGCTTACTCAAGAGGCCTTCAAAGGAAGGAGACCCAGGCAATGCTGAGTTCCTGGTTTCTATCCCGCAACCTTGCCTGGAGCCGAGAAGAAAAAAAGAAAAAAGAAAAAAAGAGAGAGCCTCGCTCTACCTCTCCTTCCGATTTCACACCGACCACTTTGCCGTTCTCGACGACAATCTCTTCGATGGGTTTGTTCAACATGTAGGTCCCTCCGTAGATGGCACTTAACCTGTTGAGGAAGCAATTGCCCCAAGGTGTTCGGTTGGTCAAAGTTCAAATGGCTTCACTGCATCTTCGGTTGACCGAACCCCAATCTCACAGCCGGACAATAGCTCTCTGTGACTGACTTGTCTAATTCGGGGCTCGGCAACCTGGGGCTCTGGAGCCACTTTTGGCCCTCTGCTGCTGCGGCTCCCTGTCGGCTGATCCCACCACTGGCTGGCCCCACCACTCTCCTCCCCGTTGCTTCTCGCCTGGCCTGAGAAGGTAAGGGTGATGACAGGGGATGGAGACTCGCTCCACATTCCAGAGCAGGAGGTGACTGGGTGGGAATGAGTGATGTCGCGTTGGCCACGCTCACCCAGTCACACCGGTTGTTAAATTATTGGCTCCTGGGGTTTTCTTTTCTTTGGGAAACGGGTCCAAATGGCTCTTTTGAGTGTTTAAGGTTGCAGACCACCTGGCCTAATTATTATCTCATTTTTGAGTCCTGGCAACCACCTGGAGAGAAATCTCTGCAGTTTTCCTAAGCGACATTTTTTGGGAGATGTTTGCCATTCTCCCCTTCGGATTGAGAGAAAGTGACTGGTCAGCCAGTCACTGGCTTAGCATCCAAGGCTAAAACTTGGGGTCTCCTGCTTTTTAGCCTGGGGAGGCCTTACCCATTACACCAGACAGCCTCTCTACAACAGCCCTTACCAGGCTTCATTCTTTATACGATCTCCGTTTTCGAAAACTTGGGAACTTTTGATCCCATCCCAAACTGGGGTTGGAGTCAAAACAGGAATCAGCCTAGCATCCCCACGTAGTCACAAACGAACCAGGTCAACTTCTCTTGGATTCAGCTGACCTTTATCTAACTCTGAGCAGATGGTGACTGTCAGTTGAGAACATTCCCTGTGCAGTGATGGGGAATCCTTTTGTTGTGGTGTGCCAAAAGGGCGCGTGTGCCGGCACCCAAAATGCAATGTGCCCTGCCCCCTTGCGCATGAGTGCGCAACACCCCTGTTCCATCCCCTTACCGGTACCCAGGTGATTTTCGGCCCGTTTGTGGCTGTTTTCGCCCTCATGGAGGCTCCAGGGAAGCCTCTGCAGCCTCGGGAGGCTAAAAACCGGCCCGTTTCGACACTTCTGGCCTGTTTTTTTTTTTTGGCCTCCTGAGGAGGCTGCAGAGGCTTCCCATGAGCCTCTGGGAGGCCTCCAATGGGCCCCAAATCAGCTTGGAAGTGCACGCATGCACCGTGCGGGTAAATTTGGCTGGGGCTCACGTGCCCACACAAATGGCTCTGTGTGCCACTTGTGGCACGCATGCCATAGGTTTGCCATCAGGGTTCCTGTGCATAGGGCTTTTAAGCAATGAAGCAGTTGACAGTGGTCCCTCAGTACTCGACTTGCTCCAAAACCCGTCAAATTGGGTACTTGACACATTTTTGACACGAAAAGATTAAACCGGCACTCGTCATTTGTTTGGTACTCGACAGGCCGCAACAGGACGAAGGGAACAGCCACGGAGAATGGATAGAAAGTTGGCCATACTGGCAAGGTTGCTACAAAAGGAAGTGGGGGCGGGGAGGGGATGGCCACAGAGGACGGACAGGAAGTCGGCCATACTGGGAACATCACTGACATAGGAAAAGGGACAGATTAAAAAGTCCAGAGATTCACAGGGTCAGCCACCTGCATTGTTTGGTATTCATCGTGTTTAGTACTCATTGTGCCTCCTGGAACCAATTTACAAGGAGTAGCGAGGGGGCACTATAATTGCACCTTCCTGTGCAAAGGCACGGGTAGCAAGACATCCATTTAAATCAGGGGTGTCCAACCTTGGCAACTTTAAGACTTGTGGACTTCAACTCCCAGAGTTCTGAGAGTTGAACTCTGAGAGTTGAAGTCCACAAGTCTTAAAGTTGCCAAGGTTGGACACCCCTGGTTTAAATGAACCTTAATAGGTAGACCTGATTCTTTCCTTCCTGATACCTACAGGATATGCCGAGTCGCAAACAGAGAAAATACACCAGAAAATAAAGAAGATTGATTGGAGCTGGCAGCCCAAACAAGTCCTGTCCATTCAGCAAAAAAAAGGTCTCACCTGGCAAATCCCTGGGGAAGCTCCCCCAAGCCATAGAGAGGATAGAGGTAGGGACTTTTGCCGTATCTGGCCAAAGACTCGCTATAGAGCTTAATCCTATTGATGGTTTCTTGGCAAGGTTGGTCTAGGTAGCTGAAAGGAAAGAAAGCTGAGATCAGAGGTGGGCAGCTGGGATAACTTGATGACCTGGGGACTACAAAGACAAGACCAGGTCTTATTTTCTTTTGGGCCCCAAAATAAGCACTAGGGCTTATTTTCAGAGTGTCTCTCCCCTTCCCAATGTCCCAGAAGTCCACTTCTTGTTCGCAGCGGGGCAGGAGGCCACGTCAGGTGTTGGGGTCTGGTTGCGGAGGGCCCTCAGGTAAGCCGGTGTGGGGCAGCTCCACCACTACCCCACCTCGTGGCTGTGAGCAGACAGAATGGGTGGCTGGCCGGCCGGCCGGCTCTGCAGGTTCTTAAGTAGGTCTTATATTAGACACACCACTATAATTGTGCTAGGTCTAATTTTCAGGATAGGTCTTATTTTTTTTTGGGGGGGTACAGACTTTGAAGTCCCCAAGTGGTAAAGTTTGCCCCAGTGCCCCAGTTTAGATGTAGTGAGGGAAAACACAGGCCGGGTGGGGAGGGATCGCTCTCTTTCTCTCAAGGGAGGAGGCGTTGCTTACTCATCGGTCCTATACAGGGCTAGGGCATGGCCCGTGAAGTCAATCACATCCTGGCCGAGATCAAACTTCTTGTAGATGTCACGCATGGTGGTTCTCTTGGGATCTACCCCTTCAAAGGTGCGGGCGTCGTTCTCGTCAAAGTTGGCCACGTAGACCAGAAACTTCCGGAAGCGCCTTTTCTCAAACAGGCCCATCAAACCTTTAAAAAAAAAAAGGGGGGGGGGAAATAGTCCCAAGGTTTTTTTTTGTTTTTTTTTTAAAGCACCGTGTCCACTCATAAAATATTTCTCTGGTCTTTATAGAGTTGCCAATAGAAAGGGAGAGAGGAACAATGCAGCAGCAGCAAAACAGAAACATTTATTCCATAAATGTTTTTAAAGATAGTCACGAAGTGACTTGCCGTTTCTGCCGTGCAAAATTCTAACTGGAGAGCCTGATGGATGACTCTGGGCTAGGGAGGGGTCCCATTGGAGAATAGGAATTACGATACACCCAGAGGGGTGGAGGGAAAACCAGGGTCAAGGGTGACCATGAATGATGTGTCTCAGAGTCGGCTACACCCATACAGTGCCGGACATGTTAACCCTCCATAAATCATTTTGGAAGTTTTGGAAATTTGGCTTGAGGCTCAGGATTAAAATGGGGGGGGGGGGTGGGGGGGGGTGGTAATTGCCGGAATCCTGACACACCGAGGGTGAAAAATGTGTGCCTTCTATCCTGGTTTGTTCTAGAGCTCAGAGAGAAGCAGCAATGTGGGCTCTGATCGGTTCTTCCCAGCTGGGGCTAGAGGTTGTTTTGGAGTATTAGGAGTCCTCAATTTACAACTGTTCATTTTAGTGACCGTTCAAAGTTACAACGGCACTGAAAAAAACCAAGAACTTATAACCAGTTTTCACACTTATGACCACTGCAGCTTCCCTGTGTGATCAAAATTCAGGTGGTTGGCCATGCGATCCCCTTTTGCAACCTTTCCACAAGCAAAATCGAGAGGGAATCTTAACAACCATCTTACTAATTTTAACAACTGCCGTGATTCGCTTAACAACCGTGGCAAGAAAAGTCGTCAACTGCGGCACAATGATTTTTAACCACTGCCGTGCTTAGCATGAAAGTTTTGGGCTCCATTATGGTCGCTGGGTCAAGGACTACCTGTACAAATAATTTTGCAGCCCACACTGTAATCCGTTGAGGAGATCCATCAAGAGAAAAAGACTGATTGGCTTACTAGAGGCGAGAGCTTCCGCTTCGGTCGAAGGGACTTTGTAGATCTTTCCACCCTTGTAGACAAAGCTCCCTTCGATCACCTTGAAGTCCAGGTACCGAGTGACCTCTGTGTACAGCAGCATCTTGACCAGTTGGCCTGCAGAAAGAACCAGGAAACCCAGTAGGAACCCAGCCAGGCAGGGAAAGTATGTTGAATAACAGAATAACTGGGAAGAGAGACTTTTATCCCCACACCAGAGGGAGCTACGTGGGGCCAGGGCCATCCGTCAGTGATCAGCTGCCTTCGGAGTTGGACATCAGTGGGGAAGAAGAACAGCTGGAGCCTGTTCCCGATGTGCGCATGCACAGAGCTGCCAGGAGAAGGGAACAGCTGAGGAAAAAAAGGTCGACTCAGGAGTAAAGGCACAGGTGGATGGTGAATGGCCCCGCCCATAGGGAATAAAGAGGAGCGAAAGGGGAGTTGGGGTTTGCAGGAGACAATTAGTTCATTTAATTAGGGTGAAGATCTGTTCTTGACATCTTGCCGAGTCATTCCTGCTATAGCATGGTGTTTGGAAGCTATTGGCCTAGCCACTCTCCAAGCCTGATAAAAAAAATCTGTAGTTGTGCAATCTCATGAAAGGCTGTTTGCCAGGACTTTGCTGGAGGGGAATTCACTGTAAACTAAATAAAAGGGGTTTTATCGGGACGAGGAGTCAGCTTTGTGCTGTTGGGGAAGCCTAGGTCAGAACACTACAGGACGAAAAACAGGACAGGAATTAAAGTAACGGAATAACAGAGCTGTTTCTAGCCACTCACCACAGGCCATGAGGAATTTGGGGATCAGGTCGACATTCCAGTCTCTTCCTCGGCCCATCGACTCCAGTATTGTTCCTGGCACGCGATGCCATCTTTTATATAACTTTCAAGAAGAAGAGGGTAAGGGTTAGGATGGTCTGTGCAGCTCACCCACCCAGGAAGAAATGTCTTCCCCCCCAAAAGGAACCAAGCTGAGGGAAGGATTGTTAATAGCTCCACACCACCATCTTACCAATCATCCGTAGGTCTTTCAATGGAGAGAGAAGGGAGGGAGGGAGGAAAACAGAGAAAGAGAAAAGGAGATTAAAAGAAAGAACAAGAGAGAAAAGAAAAAGGGGGAAAGGAGAGAAAGAAAGAAAAAGGGAGAAAGTGTGAGAGAAAAAGGAAAGAAAGAAAAAGAAGAGCAAGCAAGAGATAAAAGAAAAAAGGGAAAGAGAAAAAGAAAGAAAGAAAGAAAGAAAGAAAGAGAAAAGAAAAGGGAGAAAGAGAACATGAATGAGAAAAAGAGAAAAAGAAAGAACGAGAGAAAAGAAAAAGGGAACAAGAGAAAGAAAAAGAGAGCAAGTGTGAGAAAAAAAAGAAAAAAGAGAAAGGAAAGAGAAAGAGCAAGAAAGAAAAGGGAGAGAGAGAAAGAGAAATAAACAAAGAGAAAGAAGGGAAGGGAGAGGAGAAAGAAAGAAAGAAAGAAAGAAAGAAAGAAAGAAAGAAAGAAAGAAAGAAAGAAAGAAAGAAAGAAAGAAAGAATACTCACATCTTCCAGGGGTGTAATTGAAGCACTTTCCCCTCCATAGTAAGAGTTCCGGTCCATGTGCAGAACTTTCTTGCCATTGACGGACATGATACCGGAGAGAATACATTCCTGCAGAGAACAGATCCAGGCACAAAATGAAGAACTCCCCAACTATCACAAGGGTCTCAAGAGGTCCACCAACCACAAGAACACATTCAGGGTATTATTGCTCAAAGTCCAGCAGGTGACCATCCCAAAACTGTCATTTGGGGGGGGAACAGGTGCAGCATGGCAACTAGGAAAACACCTGGTCTTCTTACTGTTGCAACCAATCGGTTCTTCCTAGAATATACCTGGGGTTTTAATATAACTGCAATCTTCTTCGCAGTTTTCGGGGTTCGTTGTTGCCACGTTGTGTTTCTGGAAAAATAGATTTATTGGAAAGATAGGACCCTCCTTTGGGGGCTCTGGAGAGGCGGAGAGGGAACAACGGGAATAATTCACCTCGGGAATTTCTCCAGATTTCCCCCCCCCCCCAAAACCTGGGATAATGAGAAAAATCCCAAGCATCCTCTTTTCTGCCAAATTCAAAATACTTTGGCAGAATTTTTTGAGCCTAATGGTTGATTTCCCATTTAAAACATATCCTGTTTTCAATTTCATCTGTAGCTTTAGAAAGGAAGAGAGGTTAAAATGATGTTTTTTTAAAAAATTCTTTTAAATACCCATAATATTATCCATCAATAAACCCGTAACTAAACATACATTTCAACACCAGTGTTTATATGTAGTTTGTATATTCCCCCCCCCCCCCCAACACCAGTTCCCTGCATGTGCCAGGTTGCCAAGGCTGAAATAGTTTGGGTGGTCCTCATTTAGCGAACGCCAAGAGTTACAACAGGATTGAAGGAAAGGGACTTACAACTGGCCACAACTCACACTTATGACCACCAGAGCATCCACATACAAGCAATATGTTATTTACAACCACTGCAGCATCCTGGAGTCACAGGCAGATTCCCACCAGCAAAGTTAAACAGATGCCAGATTCGCTTAACAATCGACTCACTTAGTAACTTTTAGTTATGGCAAAATGGTCCTAAAACCGTAACCCAGCTCCCTTAACAACCGGCTTGCTTAGCAAAGGGAAATATTGGTCTCAGCTGGGGTTGTAAATCTAAAAAAGGTAGAAAGTTAAGTGGAGGGGGGGGGGATGCTTACAAATAATAGAACTTGTTTGTATTTCTTTTTCTTCTTCCCAAGTGGATATTATAACACAATTCTTAACTGGGGGGACAGTGAAAGAAAACACCCACGCTGACAAGCAGAGCAAATAGGACTTTGTTCCAAGAAGGAAATTTAGTGAAATTTACTGCTTTGGGGGAGAAAATTATCTGCCTTTGCCTGACAAACAATATGGGTCAATTAGTTGGTAAACTTCATCTCTCTCTTTTTCTCTCTCACTCTTCTTTCTTTGCTTCCTCTTTTCTTTCTTTCTTTCTTTCTTTCTTCTTCCTCCCTTTCTTTTTCTTTCTTCCATCTGTCTTCTTCATTTCTTCTATCTTTCCTCCTTTCTCTTCCTTCCTTCCCTCATTCCTTTGTCTTTCTTCCTTTTACTCTCTTCCTTTCTTTTTTCCTATCTTCCTTCCCTCATTCCTTCCACCCTTCCTTCCTTCCTTCCTTCTTTCCACCCTTCTTTCTCTTCCGTCCTTCCTTCCCTCATTCCTTCCTGTCTTCTACCTTCTTTCCTTCCTTCCTTCTTTCTCTTCCGTCCTTCCTTCCCTCATTCCTTCCTGTCTTCTTCCTTCCTTCCTTCCTTCCTTCCACCCTTCCTCCTTTCTCTTCCTTCCTTTGTCTTTCTTCCTTTTAGTCTTCCTTTCTTTTTTCCTATCTTCCTTCCCTCATTCCTTCCTTCTTCCTTCCTTCATTTCTTCTCTCCTTCCACCCTTCCTCCTTTTCTCTTCCTTTCTTCCTTCGTCTTTGTTCTTTTACTCTTCCTTTCTTTTTTCCTATCTTCCTTCCCTCATTCCTTCCTTCCTTCCTCCTTTTTCTTCTTTCCTTCCTTCCTTCTTTTCCTTCCCTCCCTCCCAGTAGACTTCCAAGCTGCTTGCCAGGCTGGAAGTTGCCCCCAAAGAAATTGATTTCAGCTGAACCGGTTTGATCACTAGAAGGTGGGAGTTCAGCGTCCAGGATTCTACGCTCTGGGGTGGATGTCCGGCCTTAAGGTCCACCGAGCTCTTTTTCCGGTGATTTTGTTTTCTTTCCCCCTTCCTGTTTTGGCATTGCTCAGCGAGGTGGGACACCCAAGAGGGTGACTGCTGCTCACCGCAACCCTTCCTCTCAGCCTTACGCTTTCAACTTTCAACTTCCCTGCGCTGCTCCGAACTTGCATTTGGCAAGGGGGGGGGGTCAACAACCCCCTTGGCTGGCTCCTCTGCCCACCTGTGAGAGGTTCTCCCGCTGGGACTACACCTGCCCTGCAGAAACAGAGGGAGGGCGGACTGTCCACGCTGAACGCTCGTCCTCTGCCCTTCCTCAACCTCTCTTGAAGGTTCATTTCACCACCATGGATTCACCCCTAGAACAGGGGTCCCCAAACTTGGCCACTTTAAGACTTGGGGACTTCAATTCCCAGAATTCTCCAGCCAGCTGGCTGGAGAAATCTGGGAGTTGAAGTCCGCAAGTCTTAAAAGTGGCTAAATTTGGAGACCTCTGGCCTAGAACGTGGCTGGCTGGGGAATTCTAGCAGTTAAAGTCCATGGGTGGTAAAGGTTGCCAACTCCTGCTCTCGGGAAGGACCAACCTAAGCAATTCCCCAATATCTGTTTTCTATTGTCACTGTTTTTGAAATGTTTGTCTGTTAGGATTTTAATTTGTAAAGGCTGAAAGCCACCCAGATGGGCAGTAAATAAATAAAATGGATGGATGGACTAGATAGACAGACTAGATAGATAGATAGATAGATAGATAGATAGATAGATAGATAGATAGATAGATAGATAGATAGATAGATAGACAGACAGGTAGATAGTAGCCAGGTAGGTAGGTATAGGTAGGTAGGTAGGTAAGTAGATATAAGACAGACAGACAGGATAGGTGGATGATAGATGAGAGAGAGAGGGAGGGAGGGAGGGAGGGAGGGAGGGAGGGAGGGAGGAAGGAAGGTTGAGGGTGTCAATCTATTCTCCAAAGCCCCTGAGGGCAGGACAAGAAGAAACAGGTGGAAACCAATCCAGGAGAGAAGCAACCTGGAACTCAGGAGGAATTTCCTGACAGGGAGGACCAGTGGAAGTTTTTAAGAAGAAACTGGGAGTTGTGGGCGCACCAACACTGGAGGTTTTCAAGAACTGGACAGTTATGTCTGAGAGAGTATAATCTCTCCCGCTCAAGCCGGGGGCTGGACTAGAAGGCCTCCAAGCTGCCGTCCAACTCTTGTTATTCTATGCCTTCCTGCCTTCTGGTAGGGCCACCACAAACCCTGCCACACTTCCTCTGTTAAACACAGCGGTTGTGTTGGAATGTAGTCCAGATTTGGAAGAGGGAGGGGCTCTCTGCCAGGGTGCAAAGAGACAGCTGGACTTGGATTTGTCTGGTGGACCAGACAAGAGCAATTCACAGGGTGTTCCTAACCATTTTGCAAATGATTGCTTGAGTCTGGCAAGATTCTGTCTGCAAGAGAGCAACGATAAAGGAACAATGTAGTTCTGGACTTATGACAATTCGCTTAGCGGCAATTAGAAGTTACTGAAGGAAAGGACTTATGATCATGTTCACACAAGACCTGAAATGGACACCTAACATCAAAAACGTCATCAAAAAAGCCCAACAAAGAATGTTCTTCCTGCGGCAACTCAGGAAGCTGAAACTGCCCAAAGAGCTGCTGATCCAGTTCTACAGAGAAATGATTTGAGTCTGTCATCTGCACCTCTATCACTGTCTGGTTTGGCTCTGCAACCCAACAGGTCAGACACAGACTCCAGAGAGTAATTAGGACTGTAGAAAAAACAATGGCTACCCACCTGCCTTCCATGGAGGACCTGTATATACTGCACGAGTCAAAAAGAAGGCTGTGAAAATATTTACAGACCCCTCACATCCTGGACATAAACTGTTTCAACTCCTTCCCTCAAAACGATGCTAGAGCCCTGCACACCAGAAAAACTAGACACAAGGACGGTTCTTTTCCGAATGCCATCACTTTGCTAAACAAATAATTCCCTCAACACTGTCCAACTATTTACAAAGTACCTTATGATTCTATTTCCTACTCTATTCTACTCTACTCTACTCTACTCTACTCTATTCCTGTACCCTATGACTATTAATAAGTGTTGCATCTGATGATTCTTGTCTTTTGATGAATGTATCTTTTCTTTTATGTACACTGGCAGCATTTGCACCAAGACAAATTCCTTGTGTGTCCAAAATACATTTGACCAATAAAGAATTCTATTCTATCAAAATTCGGACACTTATTCACACTGATCCTTCCACCACAACTCCCTACAATTAATCTCCCAAAATAAAGTCAAGAGAATTCTCGCTCCAAATAAGTGCATCCTTAACCTTTTTTTTCTTTATTGTCAACGGAAGAGAACGGGAACAACGGCTGCATTTCAAGGGCAGGTTAAGCCTGGGAGTGTCTCAAACCCTATATTTCTGATAGAAGCGCAAAATGGGATGAAGGAAGCCAAATTCTCCTGTCTGCATTTCAAGTGATCTGCTATCTAGAACAGAGGTCTCCAAACTTGGCCACTTTAAGACTTGTGGACTTCAACTCAGAATTCTGGGAGCTGAATTCCACAAGTCTTATAAAGTTGCCAAGTTTGGGGACCTCTGATCCAGAATGTCAAAAATACAGAATGTGCAAAATAGCAGCTAACTGGGACAAAAACTCAAATCTAGGTCCTCCGGTCTTTGTAAAATTAAGACTCAACTCCCAGAATTCCTCGGCCCTCCTCAATGTAGGAGGAATCCCAATTTCTCTCTCTCTCTCTCACACACACACACATACACCCCACCTCAATATCCCTCCCAATGCAGCTTCAAGCTGGCACAGCAGAAGTTTAAAGCTAGCAGGGGTGTTTGCTAAGAAGCAGGCAAGTCAACTCCTGCCCGTGAGGCCTTCCCTGTTCCTGCCTCATAGTTGAAAAATCAAATTTTAATGAAGCCGGGAGGCTTAAGCGACGGCCTCCTTTTCTGAAGGGCTCTGCAAAATCACCTGACTTTTTTTGCAGAGTGCAGGAAAGCCACAACTTGGCGCACCCTGGCAATCCAAACCCCGCCGGCTGAGACGAAATTGCAGGGAGGGAAGAGCCTGTCAAATCCGACTTGCAAGAGAGTCTCTCACCCGATGGCAACCGATTTTGTAGGCTGGAATTCTTTCCATTTAAGAGAGAGGAAAGGAGATGAACCCTGCATGCTGGACGTGTAAAAAAAAAAGCCCAAGGCACTTTTGATCATATGTGGTGGTCCTGCCCTAAAGCCCAAAGATACTGGACAAAAATCAGATATTGGGTTACAAGAAATAGTAAAAGATCAAACAGAATTTGAACCCGAGTTATTCGTGTTAGGAATATTTTTAAAAAAAAAAATACAAGAAAAAGACTAAATATATTTTATTATACCTACTTTATTACACCTACTAACTGCGGCAAGATGAACATATATGCACAATGTTGGGAGCATAATAGCATTCCTGTGCTGAGCAATTGGTGATTCAAAAAATCTTGGACTATGCTGAAATGGACAGATTGCCTCTAAAATTAAAAGATAAAGAAGAGTCGGAATATCATGAGATTTGGGATATGTAGTATATTTGGCTGAAAAATAGGAAATAAAGTTAAATTAAGATAACTATAGATAAATGTATATAAAGTATAGTACTGTATATTAACGTAAATTTTTACAAGAGATGGGTATGTATAATAATGAAGTGAAGAAATTATAATTTTGCTGTGGAACAGAGAGGGATACAATCCCCTTTTCCAATCCCAAATCAGATTTGGGTTACAGCTTATTCGCGATTGACAACTATTCATTTAGTGTTCATTCAAAGTTACAATGGCACTGAAGAAAGGTACTTGGGGACTGATTCACATTGATGACCGTTGCCATATCCCGGGGTCGTGTGATCCCCTTTTGCGACCTTCTGACAAGCAATGGCAATGATGAACCAACAATGGTGTTGCTAAGTTTGCAACTGCAGTGATTTGCTTTAAGAACTGTGGGCAAGGAAGGTTTGCAGAATGGAGCCAAATTCCCTTGCAACGACTGTCTCGCTTAGCAGCAGAAATGTTGATCTCAATTGGGGTCATAACTTGAGAATTACTTATTTAAGATTTCTACAGCCCATGGAAGAAAAATTCCCCAGAGGTCAGCCAGGAGATAAAGAAAGCAATACTGCCAGAAGACCAATGCCTTATTTATGCCAATGTTTCTCAGTCTTGGTCACTTTAAGGTAGGTGAACTTCATTTCCCAGCATTCCCTAGCTAGCAACGCTGGGAGTTGAAGTCCATCCAAGCTTAAAGGTTTGCTGGCTAGGGAATGCTAGGAGTTGAAGTCCACCCAGCTTAAAGATTTGCTGGCTAGGGAATGCTGGGAGTTGAAGTCCACCCAGCTTAAAGATTTGCTGGCTAGGGAATGCTGGGAGTTGAAGTCCACCCAGCTTAAAGATTTGCTGGCTAGGGAATGCTGGGAGTTGAAGTCCACCCAGCTTAAAGATTTGCTGGCTAGGGAATGCTGGGAGTTGAAGTCCACCCAGCTTAAAGATTTGCTGGCTAGGGAATGCTGGGAGTTGAAGTCCACCCAGCTTAAAGGTTTGCTGGCTAGGGAATGCTGGGAGTTGAAGTCCACCCAGCTTAAAGATTTGCTGGCTAGGGAATGCTTGGAGTTGAAGTCCACCCAGCTTAAAGATTTGCTGGCTAGGGAATGCTGGGAGTTGAAGTCCACCCAGCTTAAAGATTTGCTGGCTAGGGAATGCTGGGAGTTGAAGTCCACCCAGCTTAAAGGTTTGCTGGCTAGGGAATGCTGGGAGTTGAAGTCCACCCAGCTTAAAGATTTGCTGGCTAGGGAATGCTTGGAGTTGAAGTCCACCCAGCTTAAAGATTTGCTGGCTAGGGAATGCTGGGAGTTGAAGTCCACCCAGCTTAAAGATTTGCTGGCTAGGGAATGCTGGGAGTTGAAGTCCACCCAGCTTAAAGGTTTGCTGGCTAGGGAATGCTGGGAGTTGAAGTCCACCCAGCTTAAAGATTTGCTGGCTAGGGAATGCTTGGAGTTGAAGTCCACCCAGCTTAAAGATTTGCTGGTTAGGGAATGCTGGGAGTTGAAGTCCACCCAGCTTAAAGTGACCATGCCTTAGAAATACTTCCATGCAAACTAATTTCCTTAAAAACCAATTGCCATATTTTGATTTCTAAGACAGGGGTTTCACGGCTAGGGCAGACTTTTGATGGAAGCACTGACCGCATCACCTTATACAGGTAGTCCTCAACTTACAACCATTCGTTGAGTGACCGTTTGAACTTACAATGACCATTTGAACTTACAATGAAAAAAGGGACTTTATGGCCGTTTTTCACAAACTGTTGTAGCATCCCTACAGGGAAACCAGAAGCGCTTAACAACCGTGTTAACTTAACACTTAACAACTGCAATGATTTGCTTCACAAGGGTGGCAAGAAAGATTTGTAGAATGAGGCGTGATTCACTTAACGACAATCTCGCTTAAGCAATGGAAATTTAGGGCTCGATTCTGGGCGTGATTCACAGACTAGAGGCAATCAAGCCTCCTTCAGATCAAAGCCATAGGATAAACCTCCGTATCATGCTTAGCTGCCCCATGGAAAATTAGATGGGCTGCATGAAAGAAGGTACAAGAAGTGACCTACGATGGTTAATGATTGAGCCGAACCACAAGGGACAATTCCCTGTATTATTGTCAGGGGTTCCAAGATTAAGCCGTTATCACAACCATCACAATTCCAGGTGAAAGGAGACAAATAGGAAAGGAAAATATGGATTGCAAAGATTAGGCTTTCACTAGCTCGATACCCGTGCTTCGCTACAAAACTATGCGGTCAGGCTTAGTTTTTCGGGAAGAAAATAAGGGGGGAGGAATTGTGCCTCTGCCTACCAGCATCCATCGGTATTCATCTGGCTAGAGTCCTGTCAGTGTGTGGGAGAGTTGAGGGCTGTTTGGAAACTGAAGCAATATTTGCTGTGTGAGCAAGAAGGAGACAGCAAGGAGCCTGGGTGTGGCTTAGCTCAACTGTTCTGTACTAAATCTGCTTGGTGCTCTGAAACTGAAACTCCTCTGCTTGTGTTTTGCCTTTGGAAGAGATTTCTTTTTTTTCAGGTAGGGAGGGGGAGCAGAACTCCTTAGCATCAGAGCGTGTTAATAATAATAATAATAATATAGGAAATAGTCTAAATCAGGGGTCTCCAACCTTGGCTCCTGGAAGCCTGGCGGACTTCAACTCCCAGAATTCCACAGCCAGCTGGCTGTGGAACTCTGGGAGTTGAAGTCCGCCAGGCTTCCAGGAGCCAAGGTTGGAGACCCCTGGTCTAAATGCTCTGATGGTCATTTGGAAAAATTCCTTCTTAGTGAGCCCCTAGAAGCCAAGAGGAACCTCCCTGCCAAATTTCAAGTGTGTAGGCTTTACAGAGATTTTGTGATGATGCGAGAATTGTATTTTGCTTTTATATATATATAGATTATATTGCAATTTGAATTTTTCCCCTTCCGTTTGATCAATTACCCAGAAAGAGGATTCTAAACAGCTGACAAGCACCTTAACAATGAGGACACCAGGAGAAGCAACTACAAAGCATATACACAAACAGTGCTGCACCTCACTTTCCTCCTCCTCCTCCTCTTCCTCTTCACAAATCTTCTATAGCACTGATGGTGTTACCAGGCTAGGTCGTGAAACATCTGCATGAAAACCACCAAGCTCAGAGAGCACCTAGGACCCTACAGTCTTCTTCCTGCTCCTCTCCACAAACCCCATTCCCTTCTAACACTGAAGATGTTCCCTAGTTGGGTCATAAAACATCTGCAAGGAAACCACCCAGCTCAGCTAGTACTTAAGACCCCACAGTTCAACCCTGAACTACAAGTATTTTTTTTCCTGTCTGCTCCACTAGACAGCTTCCTTCCAGCCACAACCACGTTAGCAAGCCTGCTTATGGACCAGCCACAAATGGTCCTCAGCTTACAACTGACCACTTAGTGGCCGAAGTTAGACAGCATTAAAAAAAAAAGCGACATAACTGACCATCACAGTCCTCCCATTCAACCGTGGCAGAATAAGGTAGTAAAACCAAGTTCAATTCACTGAACGACCATCTTGCTTAGCAAGGGGAATTCTGCTTCTAATTGTGGCCATAAGTTGAGGCCTACCTGTATGCTGAATATTCTTCAGTTCAGAGATTTACGTTCAAGGGAGTCCGAGAAGACCCACAGCATATTTATTAAAAGTATTAGGACTTTAAATACTACTAGAATAGAATAAGAATTAGAATTAGAATAGAGAAGAGAATGGAATGGAATGGAAAAGAGTAGAGTAGAGTAGAAAGTATAGAGTAGAGTAGAGTAGAGTAGAGTAGAGTAGAGTAGAGTAGAGTAGAGTATATAGAGTAGAGTAGATATAGAATGGAATGAGAATGGAATGGAAAAGAATATAGAGTACAGAGTACAGAGTATAGAGTAGAGTAAGAATAGAATAGAATAAGAATAGAATAAGAATTAGAACAGAAAAGAATTCTTTATTGGCCAAGTGTGATTGGACACTTCAGTGCAGAAGCTCTCAGTGGACATAAATGAAAGATACATTCATTAAGAGTCAAGAATCATAAGATACGACACTTAATAATAACAGTCATAGGATATAATAAGCAATCAAATCATACTAGGTGTCAGGATTCTGCCAGTTACCCCAATTAGAATAGAATAGAAAATAGAAAGAATTAGAAGAGAAGAGAATAAGAATTAGAAGAGAAGAGAAGAGAATTCTTTATTGGCCAAGTGTGATGGGACACACAAGGAATTTGTCTTCAGTGCAGAAACTCTCAGTGGACATAAAAGCTACAAGTGATAAATCATGATCAAAGTCATCATAATACATTCATCATACATGCTGCATTAAATATTTAAAAATTTACCCGGGGCAGGCTCTGAACACAACGAGCAACTTTGCTGCTATGTAACTTCTACAGAACTTCATGAGTCACGCCATCTGTTTCCTCTGTGTAACTTTGCTGCAAAAGAAGCATCTGTTCATGTAGGCCCAGGAACAAAAGTTCTAAAATCTGTGTGAGCTTTTCACTGAGACCAGGGAGGGGGAGGGGGTGTGTGGTTGTGGGGGTGTGTGTGTGTGTGTGTGGTGTCTCCAACCCAAGTGAAGCTTTTCACACTTACGACTGTTGCAGCATCCCCGTGGGTCACGGGATTTGGATGCCTGGCAACTGGCTCTTATTTATGACAGTTGCAGCGTCCCACGGGGTCGTGCGATCCCCTTGCGACCTTCTGATGAGCGAAGTCAGTGGAGGAAGCCAGATTCACTTACCAACCATGGCACGGATTTAACAACTAAAAGGATCTGACTTTCTTAACAACTGTGGCAAGGCAGGACGTAAAACGGGGCAAAACTCCCTTTACAAGTGTCTTGCTTTGCAATGGGAATTGGAGTCTCAGTGGTGTTTGTAAGCTGAGGATCACCTGAACATATAAGCTGGTACATCAATCCAAGTATACAACCACTCTGTAAAGCCTTAGTAAAGCCACACCTAGAATACTGCATCCAGGTTTGGTCACCACACTATAAAAAGAGGTTGAGACTCTAGAAAGAGTGAAGAGCAACCAAGAGGATTAGGGGGCTGGAGGCTAAAACCTATGAAGAATGGTTGCAGGAACTGGGCCTGGCTAGTCTAGTGAAGAGAAGGACCAGGGGAGACACGATAGCAGTCTTTCAACATTTGAGGGGCTGCCCCAAATAAGGGGTCAACCTATTCTCCAAAGCACCTCAAGATAGGACAAGAAGCAGTGGATGGAAACTAACTGAGAGAACCAACCTAGAACTAAGGAGGCTAAAACATATAAATAATGATTTCTGGAATTAGTTATGTCTAGCCTAATGAAAGACAAGGATTTGAGGTGGGCTGGGAATAATAGTCCCATTACTTCAGGGACTGCCACAGAGAAGTAGAGGGTTGACTCGTTCTCCAAAGCTGGGGATGGGTGGAAGACCCCTAAAGAGACATCCAGAGTTTCTCCCGAAACGAAGGAGAAATTTCCAGACAGTGAAAACAATCCATGAAATAACTTCCAACCCGGAGTTGTGAATATTCCCTTTGCTGGAGTTTTTCGAGAAACGATTCGGACAACCGTTTGTTTGGGATGGCATGGGGACTCTTACCTCGGGCAGAGGGTTGGACTAGAAGACCTCCCGGGGGTCCCTTGCAGCCCTGCGATTTTATGAATCGATCAATACTTAGCCAAGGCAGCCTGGAACTGAAATGCCAAAGGTTTCACTAATATCTCCAGCAATTATCCCCAAAGGTAGGAGGTACAATAAACTTAATTTTCTCAAAAGGGCATCATCCCAGTTGCCTTCAAGGAACTGAGGGCCATGCCATCATGCAAGGGACAACTTCACACGAGCAAGATCGAATGTCCAGCAACACCGTAGTAGACTTCATGGCCTAGGACAGAGGTCTCCAAAACTTGGCAACTTTAAGACTTGTGGACTTCCAACTCTAAGAATTCTGGGAGTTCAAGTTCACAAGTGTGATGACCTGTAGTGTAACACAAATGTAACAAAATCCAAAATGTAAATAAATGTCCTTTAACACCTCCAACTTGGCCCCACTGTTCAATAATTCTCAGTTGGAGATTAAACTTATTCAAAAATAGTCTTCAAAAGAAAGCAATACAGTCCGAACTAAATAAGCAGAGGTGAAATTAAAAAAACCCAAACAAACTACAATGAGGAAATTTCCACAACGGACCAGGAGAAGTATTTACCAAATTCAAGGAGATAACAAGGCAGAGTCTGTTGGAAGGACGCCAACCAAGTTAACTTCAGCCCAAAATAACACACGCTTTGCTTCTGGCAAACGCTGTGTTTTAACCGTCTCTCTTATATACTATTCTCCCCAGTTGCAACCAATGGAGGGATCATGGCCGCTTCCTCTCTCACAAGCCAAGTTGTTTCCTTCTCCGTTCCTCCTGTGTGCCCTAGGATGCAGAGGGGATAGTCCTGGTTTTTCCTCTGACTGCCCAGCCAGCCTCTGCCCTTCCCCAGCCTCCTCCACAACCTCCAGAGCCACTGTCCCTCTTCTCCCTCAGAGTCAGATTCTACCAAGGGTATGACAACAAGTCTTAAAGTGGCCATTTGTGGACCCTGGGTCTTGGAGGAGTAAAGGTCCATATAATTGAGATGGGGAAGCTTAATTTTCCAGACACTATATTCCTTCTTTACATGCTTTAAGCTGATGCGTTGGGCACAATGCAATATTGAAAGAGATGCATCTAGATTTTATTCATAATTATATTAATATCTGGAAATTCAACCAGTGGAGGCTTGTTTTACAGGTTAAGTCCTCCATGTACGACCACAACTGAATCCAAAAGTTATATTGCTAAGTGAAAAATTTGTTAGGTGAGTTTTGCCCCACTGTATGACTTTTCTTGCCACGGTTGTTAAGTGAAACACTGCCACTGATAAGTTAGTCCCCCGGTTGTTAAGTGAATCTGGCTTTCCCCCATTAACTTTGCTTGACGGGAGGTCACAAAAGGGGATCGTGAGGCCCAGGGATGCAGCAACTGTCATAAACACGAGTCATTTGTCAAGTGTCTGAATGAAAATCACATGACTATGGGGAGGCCGCAACGGTGCAAAGTGTGGGATCACTTTTTTTCAGCGCCGTTCTGACTTTGGTCATTAAATGAACTGTTGCAAGTTGAGGACTACCTGTATTTCATTTGCAATTAAAAAAAAAAAAAAAAGCAGTGAAGAATCCTGGGGCAGCTTGCAAACTTATTCTTGCAGAAGCTGTTGCAAATCACAATTCATTTTCAGATATTACATTGTCTTTTTTTCTAAAGCTCCTGCCCTTGCCAGCAATTCTCGTTTCAGGAAGTAGATTATGATTTGCAAATAATGATTTCGAAAGCCTCCATCCACTTCACAGGAGGAGCTTCAGCAGATCGTTAAAATAGGCCTGCAGGATTTCTCCAGAGGCTTTGAAAAGGAAGCCAACCAGATTTTTCAGTCTCCTGGGACAAATAAGCTCAAATTTACCACCCCTGGATGTGGCTGCGAGATCACCCCGCAGATAAATCCTTGCCCAGCCCAGCCCAGGTGTGCTGCAGTTACCAAAAAAGCCAATGCAGTCCTGGCCTGCATCGAAAGAGCAATCACATCAAGATCACAAGAAGGGATGACAGACAGGTTTATAACAGAGTTGGAAGGGACCTTGTAGGTCATCTAGTCCAACCCCCCCCGCCCCGCCCTAGCAGGAGACCCTATTACACCATGATGGTGAACCTGTGGCATGCAGAGCCCTCTCTGTGGCAGGCGCGCCACTGCTAGTTGCTCCGGTTTCTGGCACACAGAGCCCTCCCTGTAGGCATTTGCACTGGCCAGTTAAGTCTTCGCAGGCGCCGGAGCGCCCCAAACTGGCCTGAAAAACAGCCAAAAAAACTAGTTGTTTTGGGCCTGAAAAACGAACAGCCTGTAAATGGCCCGAAAAAGGCCCCCAAACTGGCAAAAAAACCGACCAAAAAACAGGTATGTGTGTACCGACCAGCTGGTCTTTGGGTTTGTGGCACGCAGAACCCTCTCCGTGGTCATTTGTGTTGGCCAGCCAGAGCACCTGAAAACAAACGGTTGGAAATGGAGGACTACCTGGACCGGGTCCAATTCTGGTTATCATGATACAAGAAGGATGCTGGGGTCCTAGAAAGAGTGCAGAGAAGAGCAACAAAGATTGATAAAGGGAGTCCAGGGCTAAATCGTACGATGAACAGCTGAGGAAGCTAGGTAGGTCTTGCAGCAAGACCCCCTACCCAGGGGTCTTCAAACTTGACAGCTTTAAGACTTGTGGACTTCAACTCCCAGAATTCCTCCACTAGTCATGTTAGCTCAGGAATGCTGGGAGTTGAAGTCCACGAGTCTTAAAGCTGTCAAGTTTGAAGATCCTTGATCTATTCTGTCTATCTGTTCTCTATCTATTCCACCTCTTTATCTATCTCTCCCTCTATCTATTCTACCTCTCTTTCTCTATCTATTCATTCCAGCTTGGCAGCTTTAAGACTTGTGGACTTCAACTCCCAGAAGCTTTAAAACTTGGCAGCTTTAAGACTTGTGGACTTCAACTCCCAGAATTCCTCCTCCAGTCATGTTATCTCAGGAATTCTGGGAGTTGAAGTCCACAAGTCTTAAAGTTACCAAGTTTGAAGACCCATGATCCTTCCTTTCTTTCTTTCTTTCTTTCTTTCTTTCTTTCTTTCTTTCTTTCTTTATTTCTTTCTTTCTTTCTTTCTTTCTGTGTCTGTCTATCAATCTATCTATTCCATCTATTTATTTATCTATTCTATCTATCTATTCTATCTCTCTCTCTCTCTATCCTACCTCTCTTTATCCATCTATCTATCTATCTATTCCAGGGGTCTTCAAACTTGGCAAGTTTAAGACGTGGACTTCAACTCCCAGAATTCCTGAGCTAACATGACTGGAGGAGGAATTCTGGGAGTTGAAGTCCACAAGTCTTCAACTGGCCAAGTTTGAAGACTTGGTCTAGCTTATCAAAAAGGAAGATTTGGGGGGACATGACAGCTGTCTTTCAAGTACTTGAGGAGTTGTCTCAGAGGAGACTGACTTATTTCCCAAAGCACTAGAAAGCAGGACAAGAAGCAATGGGGGGTACATTAGAACGTGCAGAAATGAACAGGTTGCAATTAAAGAGAAGGAACAAACTGAATATTATATGATATGGGAATTAATTTATCAATGGTTAGAGAATAAATATGAAAGTTGGAAATAAATTAATTGGAAGAAAATATGGAAAAAAAACTATTTAAAAATACCAATTTGGATTTCAACAATGGAGGCGATGATCCACTCAAATAATCTGGAGATTACTAAAATGATTAAATATAAGGACCTATTGGATACACAAGGAAATTTGAAATCACGGCAAAAACTTCAAGAGCAGGGACTAAAAATTGATCAGTGGGCATATCTTCAAATTCAAGGTAGATATAAACAGGACAAGAAAGAATTTGAAATTAACAATAATCTCCAGCAATTAGATAAAATTTTATTAGGATCAGGCAAAAAAAAATATAACAAAATTTTATAATTATTTATTAGAAGTAGAATTGGAAGAAGAAATTGTAAAAACAGTTTTTTCCCTAAAGCCATAACTACCTTGAACTTACACATGCACTGATTTTAAATACTGCCAGATACACTGTAAATAATTGTGAACAAATCTTGTGCAATATGATCACTATTGTTGTTGTGTTGGTGGGCATGTGCAATAATTCCTACTGGGACAGGCACAGTAGGGTATTTTTATTCTTTTATTCTTTTATTCTTTTTACTCTTTTTATAATTTTTTAGAGATTTATGTATATTTCTGGTGTGTATGTTGCACTGAAGGACGAGTCGCTTAATTTCACTGTGTATGCGTATGATGCAAATTGTACACGTGGATAGTGACAATAAAGGTATTCGGTATTCGGTAACATGATAGCCTGAAGTAGGAATATAGGACGTAGCATCACCATAACAGAATGGGAAAAGGTCTGGGGTAGAAATAATAAAATTACAAAATCGGTAGCATACAAAGAAAATGCTTATAAAATGTTTAATAGATGGCATCTTCCACCTTCGAGATTAGCGAAAATGCACCCCAATATGAATCCGAATTGCTGGAAATGCAAAAAAAAAAAAAAAGAGGGAATTTTTTTCCATATGTGGTGGCCCTGTATAGAAGCTCAAAAATATTGGTAGAAAATTAGAAATTGGTTGGAAAAAATGACAAGAGAACAGATCGAATTCAAACCAGAGTCTTTTCTGTTAGGGATCTTTGATAAACAGATATCAAAAAAAGTGAAATATATAACAATACACATTTTGACAGTGGCCAGATTGGCTTTTGTACAATGTTGGAAACAGCCTCATGTTCCATCAGAGGAGATGATTATTCAAAAAATTTCAAGTTGTGCAGAAATGGACAAATTAACTATTGCATTAAAAAAATAAATACACTTCAATATACTACAACAGCTGGAACTGCTGGTACAAATGGATAGACCAAAGAAAGACTTCACACTAAAAGGCAAAAGAGGATAGGATAGATCCATAGTAGTGATATACAGATATATGTAAGGATTAGGTGTGTGTATATGGCATAAAATAAGGATTAAAAAAGAGATCTTAAAAACTGTTGAAGTTGAGAATGTTTTTAATTGTTTTCTATTTTTCTCTTTTTTCTTCTTTCTTTCTTCTTTTTCTCTCTTTCATTTATGTATGTGTTGTTGGTTTGTTTTAATTGTAAAATCAATAAAATTTATTTTTTAAAAAAAGTTGGAAATAAAAAAGATTAGTGAAATATAGAAAATATGTTAATAGAATCAAATAAGATGAGGATTTTTACAATTAGATATATCATGCATATCAGTATTAAGAGAAGAAAATTAATACTAATGTAATGAATATGGCTGTAATTTTAATTGTTATTGCACAATATATTTCTACCCAGGTGACACACTGTTTAATGGAAGATGGATTGTTTGTATTAAAAATAAAAATTTACTACCCCCCCTCCCCCCAAAAAAACAGTTTCCATGGATGGAAACTTGTTAAAGGGAGATCCAACCAGAACTAAGGAGAAATTTTCTGACAGCATAGTTAATCGATGGAATAGCTTGCCTCTCGGAGTTGATATATAATATCTGTGACATATATGTGGGTATATGCCTAATTCTGTATTAATCTGTATTTATTTATTGTTATATTATGTAATATTTATTGGAGGTGGTGACCCTTTGAGAGCTGCATGAAACAAAATTTCACCCAGTGTACGTTCCAAGTGACAATAAAGCTAGTTGTGGTCTTTATCAGAATCTTTGTTTTGTCTTTATTTATTTTTAAGACAAAGAGAAGAGCTGGCAGATTTATTGAAAATTCAAGTTACGAACAAAGTTAAATATTTGGGGATATATTTGAAAATATTGGAATGTGCTGAAATGAGTAGATTGACATTTGAAATCAGAGAACAAGAAGATAAACAATTTTATGAAGTTTGGGATCTTTTTTATCAATGGTTAGATAATACAATATAATAATAGAATATTTAGAAATTTAGGAAATAATGAATATATATTTTTTCTTGGTTTTGATAATTTTTAAGAATATTTTATTAAGATAGATTTGGTATGATTCCATGATTTGTTATAAAATAATTGAACTTAATTATAGTTATCTCACTTAAGTATGAATTAGTAAAATTATAGTCAAATGATTGTTCAATAATGATATTGGGATATTTTATTGATGATTGATAATGTGAGTTATTATGTAATATAATTATTTTGATGACTATGAAATGGATGCACAAAAGGGAGTGGTAAACCAACCAATACACTGTAAATTTATGAAGAATGATATATATTTTTTTATGTTATGTTTTATGTCTTATATGCTTTTTGTCTGTCGTTAAAATCAATAAAAATTTTACCAAAAAAAAAAAAAAAAAAGCTAGTTGTGGGTGCTCCAACTGGAGGTTTTCAAAAATAAAACAGGACAACTATTTGACTACCCTGCCTTGAGCAGGGGTTGGACTAGAAGATCTCCAAGCCCCCTTCCAGCCCTGTGATTTTATGTTTTCACGTCTCCTCATAATTCCCTTCTCATTCAACACAGAGACTGAGAACTAAAAGGGGGTCCAGGTTGAAAGGAATCCTTAGAAAATTAACATTCGTATCTGAAGGTGCAACCGACAACATTGGGACCAATTTTAAGCGGATGTTCAGCCCAATGATGTGATTTAAAAGCGATTGTGGTTTGCTTTACCCTGGGAAGTTTCAAACAGTGAGAGCATTGTGGGTGGAAATGGGCCAAGGCCTACAATCTTGCCCTGCAGCCTCAAGACACAAAAAGCACACCACGTCAGACAAGGCACAAGCAGCTCACAACAACGAGCCTCTCTAAATTAAATGGAGGTGCCAACATTTTACCCGCGAATGTGCCGACGTTCCAGATTTGGTCAAGAGTCAGCACCTTCTTGTTAAGAACTGAGTCATACTTTCAGCTATGTCCTTGTGGGCAAAAGTTCAGCCCAACATGCCAGCAAAGAAAGTGGAATCCTCTCGGGCTACAGATAGTCCTACAGTTCATTTAGTGACTGTTCAAACTGGAAAAAAAAATAACTTTCGACAGTTTTCCCCCACATACGACTTGTTGCAGTACGTGATCAAAATGTGGACTTTGGGCAACTGACTCACATTTATGACGGTTGCAGTGTCCCCCGGGGTCATGCGATCCCCTTTTGCGACCTTTCAACAAGCAATGTCCATGGGGGAAGCCAAATTCACTTAACGACCTTGTTACTAACTTAACAACTGCAATGATTCGCTTAAGAAGTATGGCCACTTAGCAACGGAAATGTGGGGCTCAATTGTGGTCTTAAGTCAAGGATTACCTGTAGGGCTGGTTTGAACCACAGCAGAGTCTAGCTGCCATGGAGAGTCAACTTACAACCACAACTGTGCCCCAAATTTGAGAAATTCATTAAGTTTTGCTCCATTTTTACAATTTTTCTTGCCACATTTAAACAAAAAATATTGTGCATTTTGCTTTATTATACATTTTGCTTTATTATACATATTTCCAGTTTTGCAACGTCAGTGTACTGGCTATGTCAAGCCTTTTTTAGATGTACATATTATACACCAGAGCTCCCCAAACTTGACAACTTTTAATACTTTTGGACTTCAAATCCCAGAATTTCTCAGCTAGGCATAGCTGGCTGGAGAATTCTGGGAATTGAAGTCCACAAGTCTTAAAATTGCCACGTTTGGGGACCCCTGGCTATAACCATCATTCTCATAGTCATACAGTGTAATCTCTTTTAAGTACATAGTATTGTACTTCATAACTGTAACTATTGTTTTCACAGTTGTATCATAACACTTTATACGTTTATCACGCTGTACGTTTTAATCTCTAGTCACGTACAGTCTGATAATAGCAATAGCACTTAAGACTTATATACCGCTTTATAGTGCTTTACAGTCAGTATATTGCATATAATGATACTGCTTACAATATATATTCTTACACATATCTATATACCTGTATTTATTCCTGTTTTGTTATTAAGTTACTAATCTCTGCACCTGTTATTTAACCATTTGCACAATACATCCCATGCTGGGTAATATTCTGTTTCCTCTTTATCTTTAAGTTCCATTGTTCAGCAAGTTCCAATTCGGCACATTCTAGTATTTTTTTTTCTTTTTTCTTGCCACCTTTGTTAAGCGAATCACTGCAGCTGTTTAAGTTAGCAATCTAGTGCCGTTGTAACTTCAGACACTAAATGAACCGTACCTGCATCAAAGGCAGAAACTGCTAACTGCCTTAAGATTGGAAACAGGCCATTGACAGATCTTGGCTCTTCAAAGAATTCCACCCAGAGGGTTTCTCTGCTCAAGTCAGCAAGACAAGGCATGTTTTTTTTTTTTTTTTAAAAAAAAAACAGTTGAAATCTCTTGGGTTTCCCCCCCCCCTCTCACCCCCAAGCCGAACAAAAGATTCAAAGCAAGTGCACGAAAGAGATGGCTTCCACAATGACAGGAAGCTTCTATTCATTCTGGGCCATATTTCTTTCTCAGAAAGAACAATTCCCCTCTTTATCCTTATGCTTTTGACACTCGGCATTCATCCGAAGGGCTTCTTACCAAAATCGGTTTAATTTGCAGGACGAGAAGTGAAACCAACTGATTTTTCAAAAGAAAGAAGAACAGAGAGAGAGAGAGAGAGAGAGATGGTGGTGAGATCAAAAGATTAGTGTTTTCAGCCTGAAGGCCACTGAGTTGCTTTTGAAATCATTTTGCAGAATATTTTTGGAGGCTGGTCAGGAAGTCTCTCGTTAGAGGCCATGAAAGAAAGAAATACAGGGGCACCTTTGTCCTTCTCCATCGGCAAACCAGGATGAGGCTACAGAAAGAGGCTGCAGGACGATCCTTGTTTGGCAAGGTGGTCATATTTCCTGGAGCTTTAGGAAGCAATTTTCATTTGTGGATCCAGCCATCTCATGCGTGACAGAGACAACCGTAGAGAGGGGTAAATGGAGATTATTCTGATTTAATTAGGTGCTCCACCCATGGCAGCTCAGAATGAACCTAAGAGTAGACAAAGCTGACATGAGAGGAATGGTTTCTCTGCTGACCTTTATGGAAATTCATTCCCTTGCCTGCTATTCCAGAGTTGGTACATCCAACTGTTTGTCTTGCAGTCAGAGGTTCAAGCCACGACAACCACTACTTTCAAGGTTTAACATGTTACTATTGTTAAGGAAACTCCTTTCTCCTAAACCGGTGTTTCTCAAAATCGGTCACTTGAAGTTGGGCGGACTTTCAATCCAAGAATTCTCCAGCCAGCATTATTTTCCCCCCCCAAAAAAATCCCCCCCAGCATAGCTAGCTGGGGAATTCGGGGAATTGAGCCACATATTTTTAACTGCTGGCTGGGGAATTCTGGGAGTTGAAGTCTACCCAATGGGGGGGGGGGGCTTTATGGGTTGGGGTGATGGAGGCTGACCTTGCAGCAACACACCAGTGAGGAATGGGCCCATTTAATTAATCAAAGAGGGAAGCAACCTGGAATTAAGCAGAATCTTCTTAACAGTGAGGACAAATTAACCAGTGGAACAGCCTGCCACCAGAAATTGTGGTGGTTTTTAAGCAGAGACCAGACAGTCACTTGTCTGAGACGGTGTAGGTTCTCCTGCCTGAGCAAAAGGCTGGACTAGAAGACCTCCAAGGTCCAAATTTGATTTAAGCCATTTAAATGCCCCCCTGAAATTATTCCCAGTGCCCCAGCAGCTGAATTTGGGTCATGTGATCATGGGGAGGGGATGCTGCAACAGTTGAAAGTGTGAAAAACGGTCGTAAGTTGCTGTTTCAGTCGCTAAATCAGTGATTGTAAATCAAGGCCCGCCTGTAGAGTGGGATGAGAGAAAGCTTGCTTGGGAGGAAAGGTAACTTATACAGTCAATAATAATAATAATAATAATAATAATAATAATAATAATAATAATAATAATAATAAGAGAGAAATAATAATGAGAGAGAGAGAGACATGATGGAGATAAACCGGATGCAAGGGCCGGAAGTGAATGTTATAACATTTCTGTGGTCAGAGATAAATTTTTAAATCAACAAGAGACCGATTTTTAACCTTTTTTAAGAGAGGATTTAAAAAAAAAAAAAATAAGCAGGCAACCTTAAAAAAGGTGAATGGGGAGCAAACTGTAAAGCGTGTATTTTAACTGCAAAGTGAGCTACACGTTTCAGGTTAGGCAAATTACTCTTTTGCCAAACTTAAGACTTGACGCTATGTTAGTAACCTATGTCCGTCGCTAAGTGTTGCAGCTTAGGATTCTCGAGGAATCTATTTTCTTTTCTTTTTCTGTACACTGGGAGCTCATGCACCAAAGACAAATTCCTTGTGTGTCCAATCATCGCTTGGCCAATAAAGAATTCTATTAAACCAGGGGTATTCCAACCTTGGTTACTTTTAAAGACTTCAACTCCCAGAATTCCCCCCCACTTTATAGGGCTTAAAATCAGTAAGCCTGCCTAGGACTCTGACAGGTAAGAGAGAACCTACAGCAGGGAGGTCCCATTTTGGGGACTTTAAGACCTGTGGACTTCAACTCCCAGAATTCCCCAGCCAGCACAGCTGGCTGGGGAATTCTGGGAGTTGAAGTCCACAGGTCTTAAAGTCCCCAAAATGGGACCTCCCTGCTGTAAACCCTCATTTAATGTCAGAAGACAGACAATAATGGTCTAGGGAGAAGATTTTGATGCTTGGGGGAGATGGCTCCCCAATGTTTCAAAGGACAGCAGAAAGAATACAGCTAGCCCTCCCACTTGCAAGCATTGGTTTAGCGACCATTTGAAGTTGAAATGGCACTGGACCAAATGACTTATGACCGGTTTTCACCTTGGCGACCGTTGCAGCATCCCATGGGCTCAGGATCAAAATTCAGACGCGTGGCAACTGGCATGTCCTTAGGACGGTTGTGCTATCTTGGGGGGCTCATGCGATTGTCCTTAGTGACCTTCCCAAGCAAAGTCAATGGCCAGGCTTGTTTAACAACCGCAGTGATTCACTTCACGGTGGCCAAAGATCGATCATAAAGCAGGATGCAACTCTACTGCTTAGCGTCAGAAATCTGGGGGCTCAATTGTGGTCGTAAGTCAAGGACCACCCGTCATGGAGGAGAGAAGGGTCAGGGAAGCACAAGGAGACCAGAGAGCTGTTTTTTGGAGGCAGAAATAGGAAAGCCTGCAATCAGAAGCTGAAGATGCAACAAAGGAAGGAAAGAAAAAGAAACTGCAAAAGAACAACAAGGGCACAAGGACAAGTCACCTACCAAGCAAAAAGCATGCCAAGTCAAAGTTAAAACCCCTCACTCAAAAATCCACGGGTGGGAATGGGTGGTCATGGACTTTTGATGTTTTTTTTTTAAAAAAAAGTCTTCTTACTGCGGCCACTTAAGACATTTCCACAGATTGCAAATGTAGAATAATGTAAATCGTGCTAGATTTATGGCAGTTGGATAGTTTACCGAGTTATTTCATCCAGAGGTGAAAGAAAAAAGGCAAAGCCAACGTTCTGGATGGAAAAAAAAAAAAAAAAACCCAGAGAAAAGGTGCAGAATAGGATGGTCCCAGCTACAAAGAAGGACAACCTTGCAAGGTAGGACAGCTGAGAGAAAAGACTGGGCTCCGAGACTTGGTGAGAAGTCAAATCTAGCTCTGCTCATATGTTTCCTGTAAACTGACTCATTGATTTCAATGAGAAAAAGAGTAGCTGCAGTATGAAAGTCCAGGCTCTGAAGCAATCCCCCCAAATCCCCCGTTCCACCCCCCACCTGGCAAGGCCTGGGAGCTCCAGAGAACCACAGAGTGCCCCTTGGTGCAAAGAGGAGATCCCAAATCTTTGGGCTGCCAAGCAAAACCTTTTAGCCAGATGCCCCCTAGAAGAGCAAGGCTGAAGGACAAGGGAGGATCCAAGGGCAAAAAAATTAAAGGCAGCTAATTCTCGGTTTGCAACCATTCCTTTTGAATGGCCATTTGAAGTTACAAAGGCCCTAGAAAAAAAGTAACTTAAGATCTTTTTTTTTTTTTTTTTCAACACGGTCGTTGCAGCATCCCCATGGCCACGTGACCCAAATTTGGATGCTTGGCAGCTGACTCATATTTATGACAGTTGCAGTGTCCTGGGGTCCATCATGGGTACCCTTCTACGATCTTCTGACAAGCAGTCAATGGGGAAACCAGATTCACTTAACAACCAGATTACTGTTATCAACTGCAGTGATTCCCTTAACAAGAGAGGCAAGAAAGGTCGCAAAACAGGGCAAAACACTTAATTATATCTTGTCTAGCAACAGAAATTTCAGGCATTAAAATCAAAGGCTATTGTGTCATATAAAATAAATATATACAATGTAAAATACAATCTCCTGGGATGTCTTCCTTGATGCCACAGGAGGAGAAAAGTCTCCAAAGCCTCACTGAGGTCGGAGCCTCCATGGCCAGGAGCAGTGTGCTGCGTAATGGCATTTGGAGCTCACCAGGGTCCCACCCAGCCGAGGTAGGCAGTCAAGGATTATGGGGCAGAATATCCAAGTTGGATAATGAAGCAGCAGCCAAGCAGGGGCTCCGTCCGTGGGGAGGGAAGGCTGGATGCCCACAGAGGTTAAAAGAAATCCAGCCTTTCTTGGCTTCAGAAGCCATGGGAAGCTTGGAGGGGAGGGGAGGCAGGTTGAGCCAGATCATGTGTCTCCAGAAGACCCGGGTCAGAGGGTTGTGTGAACCCACAACTCTGCAGGCAGGACAGGAGGAGAGCCAGTTGAAGATTAAAATGGGGGGGGGGGAACCACAAGGATGATTAAACGGGAGGGGGAGAAGACAGAAGAGTCCGAAATGAAGGCTAAATAACATATAATCATTCACAGAAAAACTAATAATCATCCCCACGTAAAGGAAGGTCTAAATAAGGGGAGAGGAACTGCCTTCATTCAAGCTAGAGGTATCTTTGAGGAGGGGTATGCGTTCCTGTCTCTTTCCCTTCTCTCGGATTGTGGAAGCGCCATCACTTGAGACCTTCAAGAAGAGATTGGACAGCCATTTGTCAGAAATGGTGTAGGGTCTCCCACTTGGCGGGGGGGGGGGGGGGTTGGACTAGATGACCTACAAGGTCCCTTCCAACCTCTGTTAACCTATTATTATTCTGTTATTCAGAAGTTGTGGGAGCTTCATCCCTGGAAACTTCCAAGAAGAGATTGGACTGCCATTTGTCAGAAATTCAACCAGATTGGGGTTGGGCTAGATGACCTACAAGGTCCCTTCCAACTCTGATTATCTGTTAAATCCTTTCCCTGCAGTTCCACCCATTCAGACTATTCCCAGCCCCACTGATTTAATACAAAAGCAAATCTGAATAAAATAATCCCCAAATAATGGCTGCTTTCAACAGGAGGAGGAGAGGGAGGCCACCAAGTCCAATCTGGCCCTTTCCCTCATGCTACACTTTCTGCCTTCCTCCCAGTTTCATCCCTTTCCCCCCAGTTTCCACCCATTCAGACGACTCCCAGCCCCCTTGCTAGAATATAAAAGCTATTCCTAATAAAACCAAGCCTAAAACGATGGCAGGCCTCAACAAAAAGGAAAGAGGAGGGGGGAGGTCTCCATCCCTCATGCTACACTTTCCCTTCCCACAAGTTACCTTGACCTGTTTCCCCCATTCAGACGACTCCCAGCCTGGATGTTACATTATAAAAGCTAATCCTAAAATAAAAACCATCTCCCCCCCAAAAAACGGCAGGACACAGGAAACAGGCAAAAAAGGAAGGGGGTTGGGGGAGGTTGCCAAGTCAAGCCCAGCCCCCAGCCCTCATGTTACACGTGTCTTTGCCTTTCCCAGCTACACAAGAGCCCCGATTCTACAACATTAAAGCTAATCCTAATGAAAATAATAATAATAATCCCAAAATAATGGCAGGTCTCAACCAAAAGGGGAAAAGAGGGGGAGGGCACCGAGCCCAGACTCATTCATGTCTTTGCCTTCCCACAAGATGCGTCTCTTTCCCTTCCCTGAAGTTACACGTGTTTGCCTTCCCACAAGGTACACATTTTCCCTTCCCTGAAGTTACACGTGTCTTTCCATTCCCACAAGATACGTCTTTCCCTTCCCTGAAGTTACACCTGCCTTTCTCTTCCCACGAGACACGCCCGTCTTTGGCTTCTCATGTTACACGCGTCTTCCCCTTCCCTCCCTTGCTACCCATATAAACGCTCATCCTCAAATAAGAACCATCCCCCAATAGCAGCAGGGAGGGGCAGCCCGCTTCCCTCGTGCCGCTACACGCTTCCCGCAAGATACACGCGTCTTCTGATCCCCTTTCCCACGAGACGCGCTTTCTTGTTTTTTTTTTTAAGGCCGCGCGTCCCGCTCACCGTCAGGCCGGTGCCCAGCACGATCACGTCGTACTCCTCATTCATGGCGGCGGTGACGGCGGAGGCGGCCGGGCGGCGGGCGAGGCCGGGCGGGGGCGGCGGGGCGGCGCTGGGAGGTCTCCCTCGGGCGCGGGCGGCTGAGGGGCTCGGGCGGCGGGGCCTGGCCGGCGGCGGTTCGAGGCCTCGGCGGCCGTAAGTGCCGGCGGCTGAGGAGGAGGAGGAAGAGGAGGAAGAAGAAGAAGGAGCGGCGGCCGAGGAGAAAATGGAGGCGACGCTGCTCCTACCTCCGCCGCCGCCGCCGGGAGAAGAGCGCGCCAGAGGGGCGGAGCCTTTGGGGGGCTGGGCGGAGCTTTTTGGGGGGTGGGCGGGGCCTTTGGGGGGCTGGGCAGGGCCCCGGCCGCCACCCGAGCGGGAGGAGCTGGAGGGCGCCCCAATCCCCGCCATCGTCGCCAAGGGGGCGCTGCACGGCCGGCGGCCGTTATTGGGCTGCCGCGAGGTGTCAATCAAGGTTGGGAGGGAAGAAGGGAGGGGAAAAAAAGGAGGCGGGGCGTTCCTTTATTTCCTCCCCTGCTGTGACCCCGCCCTCTGCCCGGGATTGGCTGCGCGCCCTCGGCCGGACGAGGCGAGAAAAGCTCGATGCCACGCAGGTGCCGCCGGGCATGGGAGGGAGGAGGGAGGGAGGGAGGAGCATGCGCGTTCGCGAGGGTGAAGCCGCTGCCCTGCTTCCGGGTGATGAACACGTGATTCCGTGCCAAGCTATGATTCTACCACGTTTTGTTGTCTTAGCTTCCGCATTATATGCTCTCAATCTTTGTTTCTGAAACTTGGGCTATTTTAAAAGGGATGGGCATGGGTTTCAAGTCTCAGAATCCCCCAGCCTGGCCTGGAATTCAGGAAGTTGATACCCATCCATCTTAAACAGGCCATGTTTGAGACACGCTGCTCTGAATCCTGGTTTGTTCACCCGAAGTCCCGCCTCTGGGTCTCCACAATCCATGAAAAGGGGATGCTTAATCCACAATCCAGAAAAAGGATCACATGTGCCCAGGACACTGTAATGAGTCCGTTGGCAAGCGTGTGAATTTTGAATTTTGTTGCAATGGTCATAAGTGTGGAAGAACAGTCACAAAACACTTTTTTCAGTGCTGTTGTTACTTTGGACGGTCACTAAACAGAAGGTCATTAGTCAAGGACTCCCTTTTTGTAAAGCCTCCTAGGGTTGCCTTATGGTGAGATGTTTGGCATGTAAACAACAGAACTACCTCATTTACTGACCACCATGCAGTTAAGTAATGTAGTCGTTAAGAGAAACTTCTTTATTTTTTCCTGATCTTCCTTCAGCTTTCCAGAGCTACAAAAGTCATGTTGGAAGCTAAAATCCGCCCCTCTCCTAGGAAAATGTAATATTTTAGGATATACTAAAAAGGCAGAATATTATGTATACAGTAGTATACATGGAGTCATTTTTGCATAAATTTGATTAAGCTTATATTATGGATCTAATACTGTAAATTTTACCATTACTGTGTATTTTCCAGTTTTGGTCTCCTAATAAGATATTGTTAGCAAGCCCTTCTTTTCCTTTACCCAACATCTTGAAGCATGTGATCATTTATTTAATCTGATTTGTCAAATCGCTTACAAGATAATAGATATAAGTATAAACATGAGTAAGAATACAGGAAATAGGTACAAATAAATGGGGACAATAGGACAGGGACGGTAGACACGATGGTGCACTTATGTATGCCCCTTATAGACCTCTTAGGAATGCGTATTCTCTCCCTTCCTTTCTCTCCTCTCTCCATTCTTTTCTCTCCTTCCTTCCTTCCCCTTCCCTGTTCTCCTTCCTTTCCTTCCTTCTTTCCCTTTCCTTATTTTATTTTTGATTTGATCTGATTTGTCAATCGCTAACCAGATAATAGATATAAGTATAAACATGAGTAAGAATACAGGAAATAGGTACAAATAAATGGCAAAAGGATAGGGACGGTAGGCACGATGGTGCACTTATGCATGCCCCTTACAGACCTCTTAGGAATGGGGTGAGGTCAATAGTGGATAGTTAAAGGTTAAAGGAATGGAGGTTAGAGGATGTAACAACAGAGTCAGGGAGTGCATTCCAGGCATTGACCACTCTGTTGCTGAAGTCGTACTTTCTGCAATCAAGTCTGAAGTGGTTTACGTTGAGTTTGTATCTGCTGTGTGCTCTTGTGTTGTTGCGGTTAAAGCTGAAGTTGTCATTGACTGGTAGCACATAACTTTATGTGCTACACTTAAGTCCAATCTTAGCTGGTGTAGTTCAAGGTTGTCTAAGCCTAGAATCTCAAGCCTGGTGGTGTAGGGTATTCTGTTGTGAGCAGAGGAGTGTAGTACGCTTGTCGTGAAATACTTCTGGACTCGCTCGATTGTATTAATGTCCAATGTACAGTGCGGATTCCAGACTGATAAGCTGTATTCGAGTATCATCCTTTTCGCTTTGGAGCTCCAAGCCATTTGGTTCTGTCCACCATTGAACCATCTTTCCAAACAGCCTCCATGTTTCCAGTGTCTTTCTTCCCCACTTGGAACTGAACCCAGAAGGATATTTCTTCCAACCGTCGTAAAGATGAGGATTTGACAGCCAAGTCATTGTTTCATCACCATTGTAACTCCGCATGGATGCTAAACAAGGCAATTAATCTTCTGAGCAATTCCTGTTTTCCCCATAACAACCACCTGTGAGGTGGGATGGGTCAAGAGCCAGCCACAAGCCCAGTCACCAGTTCCCATATTTATAGAAATATAGAATTCTTTATTGGCCAAGTGTGATTAGACACACAAGGAATTTGTCTCCGGTGCCCAAGCTCTCAGTCTACATACAACAATAGTGATAGATTATTATCATAGTTATTGTAAAAATAGATTCATTATAAAACATTAGACACAGCACTTATAGTCATAAATACTAAATAAGCAATTGTTGTCCCCAACACTGGGCTCTTGCTAGGTGTCAAAGCCAAAATAAGTCACCAGACACAAGGTGTGGTACAAAATTATGCTTTTATGCTGGTATCAAGATATAAGGACCCTGGCTCAAAAGCTAACCCAGGGCCTCGATGAGAATTTTACAGCAATTTTTATAGTCAAGGGGTGGTCGCATTCAAACTTTGCCCTTCCCCTAATAATGCATGCTTAACAGATAATATTGACTGGTTATTTGGATCTTAGCCCCCTTCATAGCTAAAATTTTTTGGCATACTGTGTAACAGTGTGGTATGCTGGATGCTCTGCAATGGATAAGGAGATGCTCCAGAGAGTTATAAACACAGCACAAAAAAAATCAACTCTGTTGCTCTCTTACTTCTTTGGAAAAGATTGTAAAGACCAGACTACTCTGTAGAGCACTAAAAATCTCCAGACAGTTCTCATCCTGGACATTCATATTTCAATCTGTTACCATCAGTGAGGCATTATAGGTGTCTTAAAATGAGGACTAATAGATTGAGAAACAGTTTCTTTTCCAAGGCAGTAATTGTCTTGAATCAAACAGGGCATTTGTGATTTAATCTTCTTCTTCTTCTTCTCCTTCTCCCTCCTTCTCCTTCTTCTTCTCCTCCTCCACCTCCTCCTCCTCCTCCTCCTATTCTTCTTCTTCTTCTCCTCCTCCTCCTCCTCTTATTATTATTATTATTACTATTATTAGTTTTAAATACTCTGTAGTATGATTGTGATGTGGCATTTGGGGCACTGTGCTGGAGTAGTTTTCAAATTTCATTGTATTCGTGGAATGCAATGACAATAAAGGTATTCTATTCTATTCTATTCTATTCTATTCTATTCTATTCTATTCTATTCTATTCTATTCTATTCTATTCTATTCTATTTTATAAGGCCTGAAAAGGTTAGCGACCACTGAATTAGAGCATCTGTCAGAAACCTGACAGTCCTCATGGTTCTGTGATCAAAATTTATGCTGTGCAAGGACTTATTAATATGGAGGGCTGAATAAAGCATGGATTCCCACACAGTACGCCATACCGGCTGGGCCGGTGAGTCTCCACCTCAGAATCTTTCAAATGTGTGGACTTCAACTCCCAGAATTCCCCTAACAACCAACAGACTCCTCCCCCTACAAAAGAGTCTCCAGAAAGCTCTTGCTTACAAATCATACCAGAAAACTGTTGGAAAGAAGTGCAGGTGTTTTTTTTTTTAATGCTCACTCCCACAAAGTCTGTTGTCTTCGAAGAGTTGGACAAGGTCGGTCTTCTTTGCCAGCTGCCTGGCATACGTCCAGGCATCGTCTGGAGAATCCTTTAATCCTGCCTGCAGGAGGAAATGCACACACGGTGTGTGTTGTCGTGCAGAAGCCATGTGCAGCGCTGTGGGGGCAGAGAAAGCAGAGCAACGGTGAAGGTTGTGTGTGTGCCCCACGGCAAGTCGCAGCCCTGCGATTTCGATTGCGCTGGCTGTTATCAAAGTCAACATTTAATCTTCATTGATACAATGTTTTTTTTTTTATATTGATTGATTATTGATTAGCCTATCGGCTTGTGATAGCAAACCTATGGCACGCGTGCCCTCGGCAGCTGCTCTTTTGGTTATTGGTGCACTGGCCAGATGGTCTTCGCAGGCGCTGGAAAACGGCCTGAAAAACTGGCCAAAAAACCAGCCTGTTTTTCAGGCCATTTTCAGGTGCTTTTTCAGCTGTTTTCAGGCCTTTTTCAGACCATTTTTCGGGATGTTTTCAGGCCATTTTCAGGCTGTTTTAGGCCTCTTTTCAAGCTGGGTTGGTGGTTTTTTTTTTTTTTTTTGCCATTTGCCGATCTTTCTCAGGCCTTTTTCCAGTCTATTTTCTGGGCCATTTTGGGGGCTTTTTCGGGCCATTTTTCGGCCATTTTTCAGGCTGTTTTTGGCCTGAAAAACGCCCTCAATATGGCCCAAAAATGGCCCAAAAAACACCCCCAAAACAGGCATGCGTGCACCAGCCAGCTGGTCTTTGATTTTCTAGCACTCTGGTTCTCCACCACTGCTATAGACCATATCAACGCACAGGTTCAAACACGTATTACCAATAAAATTCTCAACAAACCATTTAAAATGAGGGTAGCATAAAACACAATCCTTATAGGGTAAAATATAATAATTGAATACATAAATATGTAAAATAGAAGAAAATGACATAACATTATCTTTATTTTATGATCTCCTGCGATTTAAACCCAATCAGGCCCACATATGCTGATCTCAGTCGGACCATTGTAGTCAGAAATTGTGCTGTATTAAATGTAGTTTTCTGATTCTGGCCACACATGAGGTCTATGTTGTTTTAATATGGGCCTCACACAGGGCAGTACATTTAATATGTGGACCAAGGTACTTACCTCTCATGCCCTGATACAAACACCAATCAAATAATCTTTATTAATATAGTATGAACCTTCCTTTTCCACTTAAAAGGCCCTATGTGTCTTCCAAGGCAAATTAGGCCAGTTTGATCTAATGGTGAAGGCATCAGGTGAGAAACCAGGTGTGGTGAGTTCTAGTCCCACCTTAGATATGAAAGCCAGCTGGGTGACTTTGGACCAATCACCAGGAGATGGTGAGTTCTAGTTCTGCCTTAGGCAGAAAAGTTGGCTAGGTGGGCCAATCATTAGGAGCCAATCATTAGGAGATGGTGAGTTCTAGTCCTGCCTTAGGCAGAAAAGATAGATAGGTGACTTCGGGCCAATCACCAGGAGACAGTGAGTTCTAGCCTCTAGGCACGAAAGCCAGTTGAGTGACTTTGAGCCAATCACCAGAAGATAGTAAGTTCTAGCCCTGCCTTAGGTGTGAAAGTCAGTTCGGTGACTTTGAGCCAATCACCAGGAGACTGTGAGTTCTAGTCCTGCCTTAGCGCTGAAAGCCAGCTGGGTGACATTGAGCCAATCACCGAAGATAGTAAGTTCTAGCCCTGCCTTAGGTGTGAAAGTCAGTTCAGTGACATTGAGCCAATCACCAGGAGATGGTGAGTTCGAGTCGTGCCTTAGGCATGAAATCTGGCTGGGTGATTTTGAACCAATCACCAGGAGTTTGATCCTTCATGTTGCATGACCTGTGGGGTTCTGTGGGGATGTAGTGGGCAAACCTTACCAGTTCGGTGCTTCTTATCCTTCGCGTGCAAGTTAGCCCCCAAGGAAAGTAGGCATCGGATCGTGCCCTCGTGCCCTTCCTGTACGGCAGAACAAAAACACAGACACACAAAAAAAACCCAGGTTTGAGCTCCTTGAACTGGGGTTGATACATTTCATTGCAATCCACAGGGCTTACCCGACAGGTTAATCCACTAGCCAATAGTTTGCAACCTTTACGTATTATTCATCTATTGAATTTCTCCTCTACCCTCAGCTCAGGAGTAAAAGATAGAATCAGAGTTGGAAGGGACCTTGGAGGTCTTCTAGTCCAACCCCCGACTCAGGCAAGAGACCCTATACCAGCGATGGCGAACCTTTTTGTTGTGGTGTGCCGATAGTGCGCGAGATGGCACACAAGCGCACATGCCGGCACCAATGCAATGTGCCCCCTCGCACATGTGCATGCAAGACCACACCCCCTTACCTGCACTAGCTCATGCACACGCCTCCCAGCTGATTTTTCGGCCCATTTGAGGCCGTTTTTGCCCTCCTGGAGGCTCAAGGGAAGCCGAAAACAGGCCCATTTCAGCACTTCCGATATTTCTGGAAGGCCCATTTTTCAGCCTCCCGAGGCTGCAGAGGCTTCCCAGGGCAAAAACGGCCTCAAATGAGCCGAAAACCAGCATGTGCGGTGCAGCTAAGTTTGGCTAGGGCTCGCATGCTCACACAAATGGCTCTGGGTGCCACCTGTGGCATGTGTGCCATCGGTTCGCCATCGTGGCTCTATATACCATTTCAGACAAATTGCTGTCCAGTCTCTCTCTATTTAAAAACCTCCAGTGGTGAAGCATCCACAACTTCTGGTGGCAAGCTGTTCCGCAGAGTAATTCTTCTAACTATCAGGAAATTTCTCCTTAGTCCTAGGTTGCTTCTTACCTTGATTAGGTTCCATCTGTTGTTTCTGGTGCTTTGGAGAATAGCTTGACTCCCTCTTCTTTTGGGCAGCCCCTGAGATATTGGAAGACTGCTATCATGTCACCCCATGTCCTTCTTTTCATTCGACTAGCCAGGCCCAGTTCCCGCAACCGTTCTTCGTTATGTTTTAGCCTCCAGTCCCCTGATCCCCTTCATTGCTCTTCTCTGCACTCTTTCCAAAGTGGGGCTGGACTTCAACTCCCAGAATCCTTTGCCAGGACTGCCCTCATACAAATGAAGGGACCTGTATCATCAAGACTGCATTTGTTGTGAGGGTGCAAGGGTTAGAATGCAGTATTGCAGGCTAACTCTGCCCACTGCCAGGAGTTCGATCCTGACCAGCTCAAGGTTGACTCAGCCTTCCATCCTTCTGTGGTGGGTAAAATGAGGAGCCCAATTGTTCGGGGCAAGAGGCTGACTCTCTATACAGAGAGGGCTTAGAGAGGGCTGGAAAACACTATGAAGTGGTATGTAAGTCTAAGGGCTATTGGTAAGTGTTGAAGAAGGGAGAAAGGGAGGGAGGGAAGGAAGGAAGGAAGGAAGGAAAGAGGGAGGAATGGAGGGAGGGAGGGAGGAAGGGAGGAAGGGAGGAAGGAGGGAGGGAGGGAGGGAGGGAGGAAGGAAGGAAGGAAGGAAGGAAGGAAGGAAGGAAGGAAGGAAGGAAAGAAGGAAAGAGGGAGGAAGGGAGGGAGGGAGGAAGGGAGGGAGGAAGGAAGGAAAGAGGAAGGAAGGGAGGAAGGAGGGAGGAAGGAAGGAAAGAGGGAGGGAGGAAAGAAGGAAGGAAAGAGGGAGGAAGGAAGGAAGGAAGGAAGGAAGAAAGGAAAGAGGGAGGAAGGGAGGGAGGGAGGAAGGAAGGAAGGAAGGAAAGAGGGAGGAAGGGAGGGAGGAAGGAGAGAGGGAGGAGGGAGGGAGGGAGGAAGGAAGGAAAGAGGGAGGGAGGGATGAAGGGAGGAAGGAAGGAAAGAGGAAGGGAGGGAGGGAGGAAGGAAGGAAGGAGGGAGGGAGGGGGAGGGAGGGAGGGAGGGAGGAAGGAAGGAAAGAGGGAGGAAGGAAGGAAGGAAGGAAAGAGGAAGGAAGGGAGGAAGGAGGGAGGGAGGGAGGAAGGAAAGAGGGAGGGAGGAGGGAGGGAGGGAGGGAGGGAGGGAGGGAGGGGAGGAAGGAAGGAAGGAAGGAAGGAAGGAAGGAAGGAAGGAAGGAAGGAAGGAAGGAACCCAATGGTGCAGTGGTTAGAATGCAGTATTGCAGACTAACTCACTGCCCACTACCAGCAGTTCGATCCTCACCGGCTCAAGGTTGACTCAAGCTGTCCATCCTTCCGAGGTGGGTAAAATGAGGACCCCGATTGTTGGGGACAGGAGCCTGACCCTATATAAATTGCTTAGAAGGGGCTGTAAAGCACTGTAAGGCGGTATATAAGTCTAAGGGCTATTGCTATTTGTTCAGCCAAAAATCAGAAGTGCCCAGGAATAATTGCAGGAGAAAAGCAATGGCTGGGGAAGATGGGATGTGATGAAGAGGAAGAAAAACCCAGGAGAAGGTCACAGACCAGATAGTGAAGTGTTCAGATGTTCCTCTTTTTCTTTCCTCATTAGTAAGAAGTGTTTTAAAAGTCAAAAGGAGTCCAATATTTTGCAAACCTGTCATCGGACATAATATTTAATTCTTTTGCGATTACACTGAATTGGTATGGTATTTAGCTTAAATACCACAAATAATTGAGAGATGCTTTGGCCTGGTGGTGAAGGCAACAGGCTAGAAAAAAGGAGACTAGTCTAGTCACACTTTAGGCACGAAAGTCAGCTGGATGGCTTTGGGCCAATCACTAGAAGACGGTGAATTCTAGTCCCACCTTAGCCATGAAAGCTGGTTGGGTGACTTTGAGCCAATCACCAGGAGATGGTGAGTTCTAGTTCTGCCTTGGGCATGAAAGGCAGTTAGAGGACTTTGGGCCAATCACCAGGAGACGGAGATTTCTAGTTCCACCTTAGACCTGAAAGTCAACTAGGGGACTTTGGCCAATCACCAGGAGACGGAGATTTCTAGTTCCACCTTAGACCTGAAAGTCAACTAGGGGACTTTGGCCAATCACCAGGAGACGGAGATTTCTAGTTCCACCTTAGACCTGAAAGTCAACTAGGGGACTTTGGCCAATCACCAGGAGACACAGAGTTCTAGTTCCACCTTAGACCTGAAAGTCAACTAGGGGACTTTGGCCAATCACCAGGAGACACAGAGTTCTAGTTCCACCTTAGACGTGAAAGTCAACTAGGGGACTTTGGCCAATCACCAGGAGACACAGAGTTCTAGTTCCACCTTAGACCTGAAAGTCAACTAGGGGACTTTGGCCAATCACCAGGAGACACAGAGTTCTAGTTCCACCTTAGACCTGAAAGTCAACTAGGGGACTTTGGCCAATCACCAGGAGACACAGAGTTCTAGTTCCACCTTAGACCTGAAAGTCAACTAGGGGACTTTGGCCAATCACCAGGAGACACAGATTTCTAGTTCCACCTTAGACCTGAAAGTCAACTAGGGGACTTTGGCCAATCATCAGGAGACACAGATTTCTAGTTCCACCTTAGACCTGAAAGTCAACTAGGGGACTTTGGCCAATCACCAGGAGACACAGAGTTCTAGTTCCACCTTAGACCTGAAAGTCAACTAGGGGACTTTGGCCAATCATCAGGAGACACAGATTTCTAGTTCCACCTTAGACCTGAAAGTCAACTAGGGGACTTTGGCCAATCACCAGGAGACACAGATTTCTAGTTCCACCTTAGACCTGAAAGTCAACTAGGGGACTTTGGCCAATCACCAGGAGACACAGAGTTCTAGTTCCACCTTAGACCTGAAAGTCAACTAGGGGACTTTGGCCAATCATCAGGAGACACAGATTTCTAGTTCCACCTTAGACCTGAAAGTCAACTAGGGGACTTTGGCCAATCATCAGGAGACACAGAGTTCTAGTTCCACCTTAGACCTGAAAGTCAACTAGGGGACTTTGGCCAATCACCAGGAGACACAGAGTTCTAGTTCCACCTTAGACCTGAAAGTCAACTAGGGGACTTTGGCCAATCACCAGGAGACACAGAGTTCTAGTTTCACCTTAGACCTGAAAGTCAACTAGGGGACTTTGGCCAATCACCAGGAGACACAGAGTTCTAGTTCCACCTTAGACCTGAAAGTCAACTAGGGGACTTTGGCCAATCACCAGGAGACACAGAGTTCTAGTTTCACCTTAGACCTGAAAGTCAACTAGGGGACTTTGGCCAATCACCAGGAGACACAGAGTTCTAGTTCCACCTTAGACCTGAAAGTCAACTAGGGGACTTTGGCCAATCACCAGGAGACACAGATTTCTAGTTCCACCTTAGACCTGAAAGTCAACTAGGGGACTTTGGCCAATCAGCAGGAGACACAGAGTTCTAGTTTCACCTTAGACCTGAAAGTCAACTAGGGGACTTTGGCCAATCACCAGGAGACACAGAGTTCTAGTTCCACCTTAGACCTGAAAGTCAACTAGGGGACTTTGGCCAATCATCAGGAGACACAGAGTTCTAGTTCCACCTTAGACCTGAAAGTCAACTAGGGGACTTTGGCCAATCACCAGGAGACACAGAGTTCTAGTTCCACCTTAGACCTGAAAGTCAACTAGGGGACTTTGGCCAATCACCAGGAGACACAGATTTCTAGTTCCACCTTAGACCTGAAAGTCAACTAGGGGACTTTGGCCAATCAGCAGGAGACACAGAGTTCTAGTTTCACCTTAGACCTGAAAGTCAACTAGGGGACTTTGGCCAATCACCAGGAGACACAGAGTTCTAGTTCCACCTTAGACCTGAAAGTCAACTAGGGGACTTTGGCCAATCATCAGGAGACACAGAGTTCTAGTTCCACCTTAGACCTGAAAGTCAACTAGGGGACTTTGGCCAATCACCAGGAGACACAGAGTTCTAGTTTCACCTTAGACCTGAAAGTCAACTAGGGGACTTTGGCCAATCACCAGGAGACAGGAAGTTCTACCCCTCCTTAGGCATGCAAACCAGCTGGATGACTTTGGGCCAGTCATTCTCTCCCAGCCCAACCTACCCCACAAGCTTGTTGTTTTGGGAAAAAGAGGAGGAAAATGTGTTGGTTATGTTCGCTTCCTTGAGTTATTTGTAAAAATAATAAAAGGCAGGAGAAAAATGAAGGAAAGCAATAAAATAAAGCCACCCCAAATCCCAATGAAAAAGGGCAGGTACCTTTGCCGCGTAATGCAGGGCTGTGAGACTGAGGTTAGTGGCACCTTCGTCGACCTCAACCCCAAGATCAGACACAAGGAACCGAAGCCCATCGTCCTGTCCCGTGATCGCAGCTCGGTGCAACGGCTGATTGCCAAGAGCATCTCTGATTTTGTAATCAGCCTGCAGGTTGGGGAACAGAAAGCAGAACGCGAATATTTGGGGGTTATAACCCCAAATGAAGCCCGGGGAGGAGAGAAAGGATGCCTCAGAAATCTCAGAACAGAATACAGGTAGTCCTCAATTTATAGCAATTCATTTAGTGACTGTTCAAACTCCTCCTGGTCACATGATCAAAATTCAGACACTTGCCAAGTTGTTCATATTTAAATTCATATTTTTTTCACAAGGCAACTGGACTTCATTTTTCCCTGAAGACGGTTCACTTCTCATCCAAGAAGCTTCTTCAGTTCTGACCAAATGGAGAGGACGGAAGGATTTATATTCCTTGCAGTCATCTGGTTGTTAGTACTCTTTCTGAGAATCACTGAGGCCACTTGGAGGTTTATCTGTACCCTCCAACCTCCAAGTGGCCTCAACGACTCTCAGAAAAGAGTACTAACGACCAGACCAATGCAAGGAATAGAAATCCTCCACATTCAATCAGAACTGAAGAAGCTTCTTCAGTGAGAAGCGAAACGTCTTCAAAAAAACAAAGTCCAGTTGCCTTGTGAAAAAGCCCCTTTGGGACAACTATGGACTTTGTCCATCAACAGGTCACAAAAGGGGATCATGTTATCCAAGAACCGTGACGGCGAACCTATGGCACGCATACCTGAGGTGGCACGCAGAGGCATTGATGCCGGCATGCGAGCTGCAGGCAAACTTACCTCACTGGGCATGCGCGCGCCTCATAGCTGATTTTCGGCAGGTTTGAGGCCTTTTTCGGCCTCCCAGAGGCTTCAGGAAGGCTTCTGCAGGCCGAAAACTAGGCCCGTTACGTCACTTCCTGTTTTTCCAGAAATACTGGAAGTGACGAAATGGGCCTAGTTTTCGTCCTGAAAAGCCTGCAGAAGCCTTCCTGAAGCCTCTGGGAGGCCGAAAAAGGCCTCAAACTGGCACAATGAGGTACAGTGCAGGTAAGGGGGCGGCAGGGGAGTGGGTGGGATTGCGCACACATGCTTAGGGGGCATGGGGAGGCATGCATTGCCTTCTGGATGCCCTATGACATTGCAACCAGGGGTGGGCTTCAAAAATTTTAGCAAAGGGTTCTCTGCCTGGTTGCTGGGTGGGCGTGGCCATGGTGGGTGTGGCCTAGCTGGCCTCCTGCATCACAGCGGGGGTGTTGCCCTGCTCGGGCTCCTGAGACTTTCCTCAAGCCTCTGGGAAGGCGAAAACGGCCTCCTTAGGCTCCGGAGGCTCTCTGGAAGCCGGAAACGGGCCCATTTCCGGCCTTCCCGAACTTCCAGGAAGCCCGTTTTTCGCCCTCCCCGAGCCTCCGCACACGCCCTGCACTTACCTGCATCCAAAACGGGCCACATGGGGAATCCTGGGAGGGGCGAGGTGGGCGGGGCCAGCCAAGAGTGAGATTTGGAGGTTCACTGAACTGCACAGAATCTTAGCTAGGGCCTCCCCCGTACCCCTGCGAAGCCCCAGCAGTCCACCCCCTTATTGCAACCGGCGTAAATATGAGTCAGTTGCCAAGGGATGCTCGCTGCAACGCTCCTTATGTGTGTGGGGGGGAAAAAAGAGACGTAAGTCACTTATTCCAATGCCGTCGTAACGTAGAATGGTCGCTGAGTGGAAAGTGAAGAACGACCTGGACTCCTCAATAAAGCTTCCCGATACACCTGTCGGACCAGGCGGGAGGCAAACGCACCTGATGTTTCTCTAGAAGCACTCTGGCGATGTCCAAGTGGCCGTTTTGTATAGCATCCATAAACGGGGTGACTCCACAGTGGTCCCGACTGTCCGGCACATAGTGGCACCTTGGTACAAATAGCAGAAAAGAAGGTGAAATTCACAGCTGAAACCCAGCCCAAAGCGGAGTCAAGAGCCGGCTGGGAAAAGCAGTGAAGGTGCTGAATCAGAGTCCAGGCGACGGCGAGTTCTAGTCCTCCTGTGATCACAGAAGTTGGCTGGGGGATTTTGGACCAGTCGCTCAGCCCATCCCACTTTACAGGATTGTTGTGCTGGGGCAAATAGCAAGCGGGGGGGCGGGAGGAATCACGCATGCTGCCTTAAGTAGTACCATACGAAACTGAACTGCAAACTGTAATAATCGATCAATTAATCAATGGGAAAAGAAGATTTAAGAGATTCTAACTCAGTTAGTTAGAAGGGATCTAGTAAGTCATCTAGTCCAACCCCCTGCCCAAGCAGGAGACCCTGCACCATTTCTGACAGATGGCAGTCCAATCTCTACTTGAAAGTTTCCAGGGATGAAGCTCCCACAACTTCTGAATAACAGAATAACAGGTTAACAGAGTTGGAAGGGACCTTCTAGGTCATCTAGTCCAACCTCCCACCCAAGCAGGAGACCCTGCACCATTTCTAACAGATGACAGTCCAGTCTCTTCTTGAAAGCTTCCAGTGATGAAGCTCCCAGAACTTTCGAGGGCAACTTCTGTTCCACTGGTTGATTGTTCTCCCTGTCAGAAAATTTCTCCTTATTTCCAGGTTGAATCTCTCGTTGTTCAGTTTCCATCCATTATTCCTTGTCTGGCCTTCAGGTGCCTTGGAGAATAGCTTGACCCCTTCCTCCTCTCTGGGGCAGCCCCTCAAATATTGGAAGACTGCTATCCTGTCTCCCCTGGTCCTTCTCTTCCCTAGACTAGCCAGACCCAGTTCCTGCAATCGTTCGTTGTATGTTTTAGCCTCCAGCCCCTAATCATCCTGGTTGCTCTTCTCTGTACTTTTTCTAGAGTCTCAACCTCTTTTTTATAGTGTGGTGAACAAAACTGGATGCAGTACTTTAGATGTGGTCTTACTAAGGCTTTATAGAGTGGTATTAGGACCTCCCTTGATCTCGATTGTATCCCTCTGTTAATACAACTTAGGATTGCATTCGCTTTTTTGGCTGCCCCTGCACACTGCTGGCTCCTATTTAGCTGGTTGTGCACTAAGACTCCAAGTTCCCTCTCACTGTGACTGTTATTGAGCCTGGTTTCACCCACTATATGCAACCTCCGGGTTTTTCTTGCCTAAGTGTAGGACTTTACTTTCCTCTACATTGAATGACCAAACACCCTGCAATGAAGACACCTGTAGAAGACTTGAAGGACCAAATTCAGGCCAGGCTCCCCTGGGGAAAGTCTATGTTTGTGGTAACGGTTTGATGGTATATCTAGGTAGTCCTTGACTTACAACAGTTCATTTAGTGACCGTTTGAAGTTACAACAGAGCTGTAAAAAGCAATTGGTTTTTGGACTTACGACCGTTGCAACATCCCCACAGTCAGGTGATCAAAATCTGTACGCTTGGCCACTGACTTGTATTTATGACGGTCTCATTGTCCCGGGGGGTGTGTGTCATGTGATCCCCTTTGCGAACTTCCGGCAAGCAAAGTCAACGAAGAAGCCAGATTCACTTAACAACCGGGTTACTCACTTAACAACTCCAGTAATTTACTTAAGCCAAACTCACTTAAGGACTGTCTTGTTGGGAGCAGAAATGTGGGGCTCCACTGTGGTCGTAAAGTCGAGGACTATCTGTAAGCCAGGAGGAGCAAAACTCAGCTCACCTTTCAAGGAGGATTTTCACGACCTCCAGGCACCCGTGCATCGCTGCAGAACAGAAGAGAGAAGAAAACACGGCTGGCTTTGTAAACTGGCAGCAGCTCCCTTTGTGCTGGTCCTTTAGCACTTACCAAAAGCACTTAAGACTTATATACTGCCTCATAGTGTTTTACAGCCCTCTCTAAGTGGTTTTTCGGCACAGGAGCCCAAAATGGTTAGACACCACTGTCTTAGGGGATGGATTGAACTCAGGGATCAGGATAGCCACTAAGAAAGTTCAAAGCAAAATCCTGTCTAATAAGGTATTGCACCCATTTCACAGATTGCCTTATTCACCAACTGTTGATGAAGCAATTCAACCCTATCTTATCTTATCTTATCTTATCTTATCTATCTATATTTATATCTATCTATATCTATATCATCTATATCATCCATCTATCTATCTATCTATCTATCTATCTATCTATCTATCTATCTATATTTATATCTATCTATCTATCTATCTTATATCTATATCTATATATCTATATATATCTATCTACCTATCCATCTATCTATATCTATCTATCTATCTATCTATCTATCTATCTATCTATCTATCTATCTATCTTCTCTTTCTCTCTCTCTCTCTCTCTATATATATATATATATATAAAATATAACAGAAAACAAATATGTATAAAATCTATATATCTATATCTATCTAATATAGATAGATATATCTATGTCTATATTATCTCTATCTCTATATCAATCTATATCTATATATATATGGGAGACAGAGAAAGAGAAACAGACACACACCACATACATACACACACACACACATATATATGGGTTTTTTTAATTTTAAATATGTATAAGTATTAAATACATGAACAGTGTGGTTTCTGGGTGTCATTCATTTTGATACCAAAATATTGACAATTTTGATAACCTTACATTAATCATGGTCACGCCATTATGATAACATTGCACACAATACAATCATCTTTCAACTTCCAATCCTTTCGTCTGTATACTACAGTAATTTTAACATGTTACATAAAAAATATTCATAGTAAAATTGTGCCATTTTTCCCATTCCCAATTTCGGCCTCTATTTCATATCTTGATTAGACAGATAGCAATAGCAGTAGCACTTAGACTTATACACCGCTTCATGGTGCTTTTACAGCCCTCTCTAAGCGGTTTACAGAGTCAGCCTCTTGCCTCCAACAATCGGGGCCCTCATTTTACCAACCTCGGAAGGATGGAAGGCTGAGTCCACCTGGAGCCTGGTGGCAGGCAGCAGAAGTAGCTTGCAGTACTGCACTCTAACCACTGTGCCACCAAGAACTTACATTAATAGGTGTTCTAATTCTATCTTCCATCTCTCCCCCCTTTTAATATTTCAATTCTTATATTTTTTTTTATTGTATTAGCATAATAGTAACTCAACCCTCTTAAGATACAACCTGCTGTGTGGAGAGGCGTCCTTCTGATCCGGCTTTCCGTCTCCCAAATATCTGGTGAAGCATCCAGCAAATATTGAATGACCCGTGGATCCCCTTGGCGACTGGCAATGTGGAAGCAATTCCAGCCATCCTTGTTCTTCAGCCGCAGGTTGGCTCCGTGCTGGATAAGATCTCGGATGATCTCCAGGTTCCTCCTCGTACAAGCCATCATAAGAGGAGTCCTAGAAAATGGAGCGGGGGGAGAATAATCAACCTTCTAGGAGGTCATCCAGACATATCAGAAGAACATCTCCCAGACGGATATCCATAGACTTGGACACAGGGCTCTATCTAAGAAAATGAAATTCAGAGTAGAAAAAAAGAAAGGCATCATATAGAGAAAATGTGTACAAAGTGTTCTACGGATGGCACCTACCACCTGCTAGATTAGCAAAAATGTTCCCAAACAGATCAGCTTGAATGTGGGAAATGCAAACAAAAGCAAAGAACCAGGTGTGATATTCAGCAGGTTCTGAAAGGTTCTGGAGAACCAGTGGTAGAAATTTTGAGTAGTTCGAAGAACCAGCAAAAAGCACCTCTTGACTGGAGATTTTACAGTATCCTTCCCCTGCCATGCCCACCAAACCACGCCCACAGAACCGGTAGTAAAAAAAAAAAAATGAATCCCACCACTGCAAGGAACATATTACTATGTGTGGTAGACATGCCCTGTAGCGAGAAAATATTGGATAAGGACAAAAAAATGGATAGAAGAAGTAATTAAACAGCAAATTGAATTAAGACTGTTCTATTAGGTATAATAATGGAAAAATATGATAAGAAAACAGAGTATCTAATGCTACATTTATTAACGGCAGCAAGAATAACTTACACACAGAATTGGAAAAATGATAGTGTGCCACCAGAGGAAAATGTGATAAGAAAAATACTAGAGTGTGCCGAGATGGATAAGTTGACCATGGAGATAAAGGAAAGAGAGGAAACGGATTATTATGTGACGTGGAATGTACTGTATGTTTGGCTAAATAATACATAAGAGTTGAATAGAGAAGACGACAATACGATAATAAGGTAAAAGTTATAGTGGAACAAAGATAGATTAAGCAATATAGACCAGTGCATAGATCGTTAAGATTTACGTAAAAGTATGTATAGCGTCACGAAAGCGTTGTAATGAATGGAAATGATGTTGATATAAGAAAAATTGTTTAATAAAAAATATTTTATAAAAAAAAGGTTTTACACTGAGGCAAGAAAAACCAATGGTACAGGTACCAACTAGGTGGAAATTTTGCTCTGTTGTGGTAAGTGTGACAGATCCCTTAAATAGGAGCCAGCGGTGTGCAGCAGCTGCCAAAAAAGCCAATGAAATCCTTGGCTGCGCTAACAGAAGGATAGAATCAAGATCACGAAAAGCGATACTACCGCTTTATAAGGCCTTGGTAAGGCCACACTTGGAATACTGCATCCAGTTTTGGTCACCGCACTATCAAAAAGCTGTTGGAAAGAGTGCAGAGAAGAGCAACAACGATGATTATGGGGCTAAGACACACAAAGAAGGGTTGCAGGAATTGTGTATGTCTAGTCTAGTGAAAAGAACGAGGGGTGACATGATAGCACTTGTCCAATATCTCAGGGGCTGCCCCAAAGAAGAGGGAGTCAAGCTATTCTGCAAAACACCAGAAGGCAGGACAAGAAGCAACAGGTGGAAACCAATCAAGGAGAGAAGCAACCTGGAATTTAGGAGAAACTTCCTAACAGTGAAGACAATTAACCAGTGGAACTGCTTGCCACCAGAAGTGGTGGGTGCTTCATCAGTGGAGGCTTTTAAGAAGAGACTGGACAACCATCTTGTCTGAAATGAGATAGGGTCTCTTGCTTAAGGAGGCGGTTGGATACAAGACCTCCAAGGTCCCTTCCAATGCTTGTATTCTCTATGATGTCTGGCCTCCCTGGGACCAGCCAGAAATCTCTTTGAGAGATTGAGGAACCTCAACTGAGAAGCTTGGTCTTCCCATCTGATTCCCCCTTAAGTGGTGCAATAAGCCTTTGGCAGGTTCATGCCGGATTTGCTTAACAACTGTTCCCCCAAAAAGGGGATAAAATCAGGTGTGACTCACTGAACCACCAGCAGCAACAGAAAGATCCCAATTGTAGTTATAAGTCAAGGACTAAAGGTAAAGGTTCCCCTTGTAGATATGTGCTAGTCGTTTCCGATTCTAAGAGGTGGTGCTCATCTCCATTAAAAAGCCGAAGAAGAGCCAGCACTGTCCGAAGACGTCTCCGTGGTCATGTGGCCGGCATGACTAAACACCGAAGGTGCACGGAACACTGTTCCCTTCCCACCAAAGGGATCCCTATTTTTCTACTTACATTTTTACATGCTTTTGAACTGCTAGGTTGGCAGAAAGCTGGGACAAGTAACGGAAGCTCACTTCATGACGCAGTGCTAGGGATTCGAACCGCCAACCTTTCTGATCAACAAGCTCAGCGTCTTCACCACTGAGCCATTGCATCCCTACCTTTAGATTAATATCCACCTCATCTTCATCTACAAACCCAAGATTTTATTTTATTTATTATTTCACTGTACATGGGCCCCTATCTCAAGTTCATGACTCTAGGCAGCTAAAGTAAATTATAATATAATATAAACACCCACACCTGAAGCCCTTATAAACAGAAGAACACTGACGCATCCCCTAAACTCCACTGAAGTTGTTACCTAGCCTGGTAATGAAACATTCAGAAAACTTGGAGAACGAACCTTCGCCCCCATAATATAAAAATAAAATATAAAAACAGAAAAATAGAACCAAAGGAACGAAACCACAACCGGAATTAAAAACTGTCCCATTGGTTAGAATTAACACAGGCAATGCATGGGCCCAGCCCCATATCCTGCCTCTTAGAATCAGGTGAAAGGCTGGTAATTGTAATAAATATGAAATTAATATTTTATTAGAGGATGATGGTTAAAGATGTATAAATTACTAATTATAAAAAATACAGAAATTAGTATTGTACTGTAGGAAAAGAAATGACATGTGGAATCTGATAAACAAAAATAGCAATGAAATATGCTATTAGTTAAATGTGACTGTATTATTGCTAGAATAATTTGCTCAACATAAGTAGGATGGATATTATTTTGTTTCTACTAAAACGAGATCAGAAGGGGACTTTGTTTCAAACATGCTCGTGGCACAGCTAAGAATCAAAAAGGGGATAAATAAGAGAAAATATAAATTAATATGAACTTATGAATGGTTATAAAAATTACATAATTTGTGAAATACTGCAAGTATGACCAGTAATATATAATTATAATAAAAGAAGAGATGTTAAGAATATAGAGATTGACATAAAAATAACATATGGGAATTTGGAATAATCAGGAAAAATGTATTAACATTAAGTTAACAGTTTTAATATGAAATCATTGTCATGTTTGTTCTAAAATGTCAAATACCCTGTAACCACACTGTTCACACAACGATATGTTTGTAGAAAAAATAAAAAAATGCATTGAAAAAAAAAAAAGAATAATAACCACGCAAAAGGCCAGCAGGGCTCATGTGAACTCCGAGTGGTCTCCCATTCAATCCGAGATAAACCCTTCAGAGCCAACCCACCGTACCAGTCTGCTTTTTTTAAGCAATCTACTGCTGCTCTCCGTTCCAGAAGGTATAAGAGGCAATCCCGGTGGCCCATGGAGGCAGCCTCGTGGAGGGGACGCTTGTAGTCCATGTTCACCAGTTCAATGTTCATTCCCACGGTCTCAGTGAGGTAACGCAAGATATCTAGTTGGCCGTGCCTGGCTGCGAAGTGGAGAAGCGTGTCTCGCGACTTTTCCCAGTGCTTCTGTCTCACATCTCTGTCCAGGTCAGGAATTTTTTCAATCTCTTCTTGGAGAAAGGTAAACCTCCCTTCCCGTATTAGCCGAGGAAAGAGATTGGCGATTTTTCCTTCCTCCATCACAGGTCCAGAGCTCCAGAGGGAAGGACCTAAATCCCGTTTGAGGGAGATGGGCAGTCTAGAGATAGGAAATATATTTTAGTAAAACATATATTTATATATAAAAGTCAAATATTCTATACCATGTATAATTTATATATATATATATGGATCTTTGGCTATATATATATATATATGGATCTCAGAGCTGAAGACCAAGCCTGAAGATGATGAATGAGACTTCATCGAAACATTGCCTAGATACTTCCAATCTTATGCGGGAGAAAACCCGAATAACCAAAGATCCACATACAAATACCCGCGAGAACCTCAGAAAACATATATATACACATACATACACATACACACACACATACATACACAAAATTTATCTTTTTACAATATATATTTCATATATGCAATATCTGAATATGTAAATATGAAATATTTGTGCAATATATAATTTATATATAATTTGCATCTATAAAGCCCATTTGAGGGAGATGGGCAGTTTAGAGATATGAAATTTATTTTGGTAAAATATATTTTATATATAAAAAGATTTAATATATAATGAAATATTTCATATTATAATTTACATGTATGTGTATATATATATACGTATACATACATATATATATATATATATATATATATATGTATGTATGTATGTATGTAAACATATTTCACATATTTATAATACATAAAAACATATAGCATTTTTATAAGGTTTAAAATATTTCAAAAATGAAATAAAATTTTTAAAATATATTTTTATAAACTATATTTTATATAAATAAATATGAAATATACACACACACTGGCACAAACAAATTCAACTCAGCTTTGTGCGTCCTTTTTTATCCAAAAAGGGAAGAGGACACCAGAGTTTTCTCGTTGAGACAAATGCTTTTCTTTAGCCAAAAATATCTGGAAATTAACTGGGGAATATCTTTACTGGGGTAACCTGCATTACCGAGGTACGGTCCAGAACAGGAAGAGACTCCATATTTAGGGCTGGTTTCTGCACCTTTATTGTGTTTCCTGCGTTACGTCATCAACTACGCACGACACCTCATTGGTCCGCCTCTGGCAATTCTTCCGCTTGAAAAAGGAGCCATAGGGAGAGAGCTCTGCGATATGTCAATAGAGACACCCCTCTCGGAGCGGCACCAGGCCCAGAGGGCGGGTTTCGCTGGCCGAGTCGTCAGCATGTTAGGTTGCTCGTGGCCAAAGGGCGTGGGGGGGGGGAAGCAAGTTGCTGTGCGTGTGAAAGAAAGGTTGATGGCTTGCTTGCAAATTAGGTTGAGATCAAAGTTAAATCCAAGCAACCGGGTTTAATTTTAAAAAAAACTAATTAATGACTAATGAGATTTTGGAGGATAGAGCTGGAAAGGATTGACATCCAGGCGGAATCGTTTGCTATATCCTGATTTTGGAGCAAAATAATTGAATTCAATTGCTTTGGGGGGAGGGGGAGTGAATTGCAGCCCGGCATTAGTCAACCTGGCGCCCTCCAGATGCTGAGGTCCTCGACCTATAGCCACGATGGAGCCGCAAAATTGCCGTTGCTGAGTGAGAGGTTTGTTAAGGGAGTTTTGCCCCATTTTACCACCTTTCTCGTCACACTTGTGAAGCAAACCACTGCAGTCGGTAAGTTAAGTCACCCGGTTGTTAAGCGAATCCGGCTTTCCCCATTGACCTTTGCTGGTCCAGAAAGTCGCAAAAGGGGATCGTGCAAACTCCAGGGACACTGCAACTGTCATAAATACGAGCCAGTGGCCAAACAGACGAATTCTGCTCATGGAGAGATGGTTGCAAGTGTGAAAAACGGTCACAAGTCAGCTTGTTCAGGGAGCAGTTGTAACCTCTGTAGGAAGTTAGCACCCACCCCTCTCCTAGAAAATTGAAATATCCTAGGAAATATTAAAAAGGCAGAATATTTCCTCCAAAAAGAGTAGAAGCTCAAGAGCAGAAACTCACCCTCAGAAGCAGAAACTCACCCCCACCTTTGTGAATGGGTGGGCTATTAAGGCCTGGGTCAGAATACTTTACATAACAAAGATCTCCAGGTAAAGCTATAGCGATTGCCAAAAACCCTGTTCAGTGCATTCTGGTGCTTTGGAGAATAGCTTGACTCCCTCTTCTTTGGGGCAGCCACTCAAATACTGGAAGACTGCTTCCATGTCTCCCCTAATCCTTCATTTCATTAAACTAGACATACCCAGTTCCTGCAACCGTTCTTTGTATTGAAGAAAGTTAGCAGAATATTTTACATAACAAAGATCTCCAGGTAAAGCTATAGCAATTGCCAAAAACCCTGTTCAGTGCATCATCATCCAGCAAGGCTCAACCAAGCCTGGAACTCAGGACAGCCTACAGAGTTGCCCCTGCAAGGCCCCATGGGAGTCTGACAACCAATCAGAACACAAGCTCCAATTCAAATCCCAACAGAGGTTATAAAACCCAGGCACTCTCGGCACCTTAGCCTCTTTCTTGATCTCCTCCTTACCATGAAGCATGTCGTCATCCTTCCTTTTCACTCTGGAGCTCCAGGCCATGTGGTCCTGTCCACCATTAAACCTTCCAAACAGCCTCCATGTTTCCAGTGTCTTTTTCCCCACTTGGAACTGAACCCAGAAGGATATTTCTTCCAACACCTCGAACGGTCACTAAGTGAACTGTTGTAAGTCAAGGACTACCTGTACACTCCTGTCCTGCCGGGCATCCTGGCCACCATATCCCTCCTCATTCCCCATTGGCTGAGGTCAGGGGTGTGAAACATCATTTGGACCCGTTTCCCACAGAAAAGAAAACACCAGGAGACTCAAAACCTGGGTGGGCGTCGCCAACTCAAGGTCATTCCCACCCAGTCACATGACACGCCCTCACCACGCCTACCCAGGTTTTGTGGCTCCTGGTGTTTTCTATGAGTAATAGGTCTCTCTCTCTCTTTCTCTCTCCCTCCCTCTCCCGTTCCCTCCTTCCCTCTCATTTCTTCTTTTTGTGTTTTACCTTCTAAAGCCAGGTGAAAAGTTACTGGGAGGGGAGGCCAATAGGCGGGGCCAGCCAGTGGTGGAATCACCCAACAGGTTCCCACTGCAGAGGGCCCAAAGAGTCACGTGTGGCTCCAGAGCCGCCAGTTGCTGACATCCAGCTTAGGTACTATGAGGTTACACCTTTTCCCACCAACCCCTGCCTCCTAAAATTTTGCTGAGATCCTTCCCAAACATACTAAATCATCACATCAGGGGTGGGATTCTGCCAGTTCCTACCTATTCGCTAGAACTGGTTGTTAGAGGAAATTACTGTCCTAATCCTGTAAGGAAGGCAGGAAGGAAACATTCTGGTGTTGCTTACAGAAACTGCCTCTCCATTAACCCTTATTACATTCTTGGCAGGACTAGACTTCCTGTCTCAGGAACCTCTCTGGAGTATTTTTCCCTCCTTTGCTGGTACTTTGCTTATATGGAATGACCATTCAAAGTTACAATGGCACTGAAGAAAGTGACTTATGACCATTTTTCACACTTACGACTGTTGCAGCATCCCCACAGTCATGAGAGGCCAGGCGAGGAGATGTGTGCCTTGATGTGAGTGATGTTGAGATGGCCACACCCAGCCAGTCACATGACCACCAAGCCACATCCACCCAGTCACGCCCACTAAACTAAGCCACGCCCACAGAACCGGTTGTTAAAAAATGTGAATCCCACCCCTGCATCACGTGTGTATTATAATTAGTGGATAAAATAATTAATATGTAGTCTTCTATTAATCATGCGCTTGGCTTACTACTGTGACCCACTTCTCTATAACTAACAATTTCCTTTTGCAGCTGTGGGAAGCCGCCCCCTCCTAGAGAATGAAATATTTTGGGGGATATTAAAAGAGGCAGAATATTATACTTCCCCAAAAGGAGAAAAAATTCTTAACAAAGGCAGAAAGCAGCCCCCAGTCTTCCAGCCTCAGGCAGAAGGTTCCAGTCTTTAGAATTGGCTATTTTGTACCCGTTAAGAAAGCCAGGCCATCCTATTCATAAACAAAACGCTTTCAGCCGCAGTTCCCATAGAAGGCTAGAGCTGATGTGATTAAGAATTTACATCCCCCCCCAAAAAAAAATTTTTTAAGGATAGGACAGGATCTTGAGGACATAATAGGATTAAGCCACTATTAGAATAGTAAAAGAACCCAAAGCTCGCTACATTGCACGACCCCCTGGAGCATCTCAAACACCAAATCCCAGAATCCTATAAAAATCTATCCACTTACTCTGCTATTTTGTCAACCACCTGACAAACATGTTGCTGTCACTGAAATTTCTAGAAAACCACATAAACGGAGATCTTTCTTCCTTGTAGCCAGCCTCCATTTTATTTCCAGTGGTTTGTTTTTTTCCTCCTGGCTTGGAACTCTATTGGATTTTTCTTCCAACACAGCTATTTTGCAGCTTGAGAGGTGTGGTGGTCTACAGGTGGAGCTCTCACCTCACGATCAGGAAGTTGTGAGTTCGATCCTAGGTAGAGGCAGATATTTCTCTCTATGAGTACAATGAGAATATATTTGCTGCAAAAACCTGCATTGGTGACAGAAAAGGCATCTGGCCAGTAAACACTTCACTCCATTCAATTTCCCCCACTCCACCCCGGAAGGTATTATGGAGTCATTAAACATTGAACAACAAAAACAACAGCTATTTTGCAGCCTAAATCCTTAATCTGAAGCCTCTTCTGGGTGGTTATCCTTGGAGTTGTAGTAAGTTTCATGTTATTCTAATTATTTATTTCTGTGGTTAAACTAGCTATTTCCTCTTAATACTTTCCAAAGACTTTTCACCCATATTCTCTGTCACCACTAAACCAGGAGTACTTATAAATCTTTTCTGCTGTGCAAGTAAACAGGCTAGTAAGCATTGTTTGGGCCGCTGAATTTGAAGTATGCAGGGAGCTAACAGGCTGATTTTTAATCCCTTATGCTCCCATTAGGGCCACCACCAAATTGCCATGGTACTCCTTGGGTTTCACTTAGCGACAGCTTCATTGAATGATCAAGTTGCCAGTCTCAATTGTGTCTGCTAAATGAGAACTACCTATATATATATATATATATATATATATATATATATATATATATATATATATATATATATATATATATATATATATATATATATTTATCTATCTTGTCCATACATTGAATTGAGGTTTTTTTTTTAAAAAAACAACCTCATAAAAGAATGCTTGGGGCTGCAGTGCCATCATCTGAATGCATGTTAGGAAGACTCCGTCTCCCATAATCCCCTACCCCCAGAGTCACTGGACTTGAGTGGCAGATACATTTAATAAATTGCTCATGCGGTAGTGTGTATTTCTTCCCAAGTATGTCCAGCCAAATTTAAACTTTTGCGTTTGAATGTTTCTGCAATGAAATAATTTTAAATTCATTTATTTACATAAATATATGTAAATGTTTATGCAATCTGTCATCATGCTCGATCTTTCCTGGTTGACGTGCTTGGTTGACAGTTCAAATCCCAGTAAGGAGTTAAGAGTTTTTTCTTCAAAAAAATGTGCAGGCAACAGGCGCATGAACTGGTTCTGTCAGTTGCCATGAGCCAAGAAAGAAATTTGAGCCTCTAATTAGCAGACTGTCTGAAGGAAACATCTGGAAGGCATCTAAAACAGCTGGCTCGTTGGTCTAGGGGTATGATTCTCGCTTAGGGTGCGAGAGGTCCCGGGTTCAAATCCCGGACGAGCCCAATTTTTTTTTTCCCCCCTGGAATAATTTCTCCAGGCAGCAGCGAGACAAGACAGAACTTCGAGAGGGATTTGTTGGTGTAGAAAGTAGAATAGATGCTGACTGGGGAATTCTGGGAGTTAAAGTCCACATGTCTTAGACTGGAGAATCCTGGGAGTTGACTGTGTGACCGTTGCATTGTCCTGAAGTCATGTGATCACCTTTTGTGACCTTCTGATGAGCAAAGTCAATGGGGAAACCAGATTTGCTTAACTAACAACTATGTTACTAACTTAACACCTAGAACAAACTCGCAGCGTCATGTGATGTGTCACCTTTTTTTTCCCCTTCGCGGAGCTGGGGTGGGCCTGGCCTGCAGGCCGCCAGTTTGACATCCCTGACCTAGAATATTCCTAGAATAGTATAGAACTGGAAGGGACCATGATTTCAGAAGGTGAGCTATTCCACTGGTTAACTGGCCTCACTGTTAGGAAGGTTCTCTTTAATTCCTTTTGTGCTTTTTCAGGAGGCTACTGGACCTTTTGTTTTTTTTCTTTTGAAGACTTTTGGCTTCTCATCCAGAAGCTTCTTCAGCTCTGACTGGATGATGGGGAAGGGAAGGATTTATATTCCTTGCAAACAGCTGGTCATTTGCATCCTTTTAGAGGGTTGTTGAACCTCTACAGCAGGGTTCTTCAAACCTGACAGTTTTAAGACTTGTGGACTTCAATTCCCAGAATTCCTCCTTCAGTCATGTTAGCTCAGGAATTCTGGGAGTTGAAATCCACAAGTCTCAAACTGGCCAAGTTTGAAGAATCTTGTGATAGATGATGGATGGATGAATAGATGGATGGATAGATATGGATGCATGGGGAGACGATAGACAGACAGACAGACAGATACAGATCAGGGATCTTCAAACTTGACAGTTTTAAGACTTGTGGATTTCAACTCTCAGAATTCCTCCTCCAGTCATGTTAGCTCAGGGATTCTGGGAGTTGAAGTCCACAAGTCTTAAACTTGCCAAGTTGGAAAACCCAGGATCTACACACTTTTAGCTATACAAGTTGGGATGAACACCCTTTGTGTTGTGTCCGTTTGGAAAGAGGCCAGGAGTTGGTGACTTTGTATCAAGCTCTTTATTGTAGTTAGGAACCGAACTGGCTCTTAGGAAAACTTTGCGGCTTTTTATTTCCAAGCTGCGGCAGCAGCCAATGGCACCGCTTTGAATCTCCCGCGATTCGGATCTACCAATCGCGGGAGATTCTCAGCAAGCCAATCGGCGCGCCTTGCCTGACCAATCCGATCGCCCCGCGCTTTGGCCAATCAAAGTGCGGGGATTTCAAGAATTCAAATTAAGGTACAGAACACCCCTCCCCTCTTGGTTTGGTCCTACGTAGCGTAGTCCCGTAGGTAGGCGGGGCTCCGTCTTTGCCTACTGGACCTGCGCAGGTCAGTCGTAGGTTGGATCCCGGCTGGTTCGGTCGGGGTCTCTGTTTCTCTTGACTCCATCGTGGGACCTGCCTGGTATGTCTGGCTGGGCCGCTCTTCGCAGCTCCCTCCTGGGCTACCCGGGTTGGTTGAGCTGCGGGTTTCGCTGCTCCCGCTCGGTCTTCCCGGGTTGGTTGAGCTGGCCTGGCTGTCTCTCCCTGGCGAGGTTTCGTGCTGGTTGCTTGCAGGTGAGTATGGCTGGTTTCTTTCTTCTGGGTTTTGGTTCCCTGGGTATCCCCTCCCCTCTTGGTTTGTGTTGAGGGGGTTGGTTTTGTTTGGTTGCGTGTCGGTGGTATCTTTTGTGGCAGTCCTCGATCTTAACTGATCGATGTGGCGTTTCCACGCTCGTCCGTCAGTTGTTTGTAGCCGGTACAAGCGTGGGCCTGTTAGCTGTGTTATGATTTCTGGTACCCATAATGGGTCTCTGGTTAGGTTCTTCGCGTAGACGGCGTCACCTGGTGTGAAGGTTCGGTGTTTGCTGGTAGAGTCTGTGGGTTTCTCTGGGTTGTAAGTGGGGTGTAGTCTATCGAGTGGGGACCTTATTTTCCTCCCCATTAGCAGTTCTGCCGGGCTTTTATTTGTTGTGGTGTTCGGGGTTATGTGCTGTATGAAGAGTAATTTATTTATTTTGTCTTGGATCTCCCCGCGGTCTATTTTCTGGATGGTTTTTTTTTGTGAATTGAACCATCCGTTCCGCCCTTCCATTCGCCGCCGGATGTGCCGGGGCTGTCAGTGCGTGTCGTATGCCCCTTTCCGCTAGGAATTTTTCGAATTCCAGCGAGGTGAATTGCGGCCCGTTGTTGGACACGAGGACGTCTGGGAGGCCGTGTGTTGCGAAGAGTTTGCAGAGTTCTTTGGTCACGGCTTCCGTGGTGGTTGTTCTCATGTTGCTTACCTCCAGCCAGTTGGAGTAAGCATCTACGGTTATTAAGAAAGTGTGTCCTTTTGTGGGCCCGGCGAAATCTATGTGGATTCTAGACCAAGGTCCCCTGGGGGTTTCCCACTCTAGGATGGGTGCTGTGGGTGGGCTTGGTCTAGTTTCCTGGCATCGTTGACACCTTGCTACCCAGGCCTTGATCTGTTTGTCCATCCCTGGCCACCAAGCGTAACTTCTGGCCAGGGCTTTCGTTCTAACGATGCCTGGGTGCCCCTCGTGTAATAGTTCCAGTACCTTCCCTTGTAGTTTTTCCGGGATGACCACCCTATCCCCCCATAGTATACACCCTTTTAATAACAAGAGTTCCGTTTGCCGGTTCTGGAATGTCCTGAAAGTCTCGTCGTTGTCCTTTTCTGGCCACCCTTTCTCTACCCAATGCAAAACCCACGCCAGACGTTTGTCTTTATTAGTTTCTCGGGCAATGTCTGACGCGGTTATGGGTAGGTTGGGTAGAGTCTCTATGCTGAGGGTGGTTGTCGTGGGTGCTGGGTCAGTGTCTGGTTCGGGTAACGGTGAGCGGCTTAAGGCGTCCGCATGGGAGATAGTCTTACCGGGTCGGTGTGTGAGTCTGTAGTTGTAGGCGGCCAGGAATTCGGACCACCTTGTCATTCTGGGAGACAGAATGTTTGGGGTGGCCCTGTTCCCTGCGAGTATTCCCAGCAGCAGTTTGTGGTCGGTGATGATGGTGAACGTCCGGCCGTAGAGGTACTCGTGAAACCTTTTCACTGCGGCAATGATAGCCAAAGCCTCTTTGTCCAGCTGGTTGTAGTTCCGCTCTGGTTTGGTGAGGGTCCTTGAAAAGAACGCGATGGGTGCTTCCTTTCCGTCGGGGAGAGTGTGGCTGAGGACAGCACCGACGCCGAAGGGTGATGCGTCGCATGTGATGGCTAGTGGTAGGGTCTTGTTGTACTGGATGAGGATGGCATCCGAAGTGAGCAGGTCCTTGGTTTTCCTGAAGGCGGCTTCCTCGCATTTCCCCCAAGTCCAGGTAGCCGCCTTGTCCAAAAGCCTATGCAAAGGCTCCGCGGCCAATGGCACCGCTTTGAATCTCCCGCGATTCGGATCTACCAATCGCGGGAGATTCTCAGCGAGCCAATCGACGTGGCTCGCCTGACCAATCCGATCGCCCCGCGCTTTGGCCAATCAAAGTGCGGGGATTTCAAGAATTCAAATTAAGGTACAGAACACTTTGAATGGTGTGAGAGTAGGAATAGATTTCCAGAGGAAAAATTGCTGGCTACAAGAACCATTTGCACCACTCACCCTGTGATCCTGAGGACACAGACAAACCTCCAAGTAGCTTCAATGACTCTCTGAAAAGGATGCAAATTCAATTTCCTCTCCCAAACACAGGGCGGGGAGAATCGAAAGTGAATGCTGCCTGGTATTGCACAGCTTATAAATTGCGTTTGCTGAGAGCAATTGCAGTGTGCCTGCAACTGGGAGTGGTGGATGCTTGCAAATTGCCATAGACGGAAGTCAAAGTAAGTTCAAGTCAAATTTAAATTAAAATGTAATTAATTGCTAATTAGATTCTTGGAATTAGAGCTGGGAAAGCATTGTCATCGGGGCCGAATTATTTTTCACTAGGATTTTGGAGAAAAGTGATTGAATTTCTTTGGGAGGGGAAAACGAAAGTCAATTGGAACCCGACCATGGTCAACCTGGTGCCCTCCAGATTTTGGAGGTATTACATTTCCTATCATCCCCTGCATGCAGGCTGGGGAATTTTGGGAGTGGGAGTCCACAAGTCTTGAGGTTGCCAAGGCTGAGAAACGCCGGGTTAATGCATCTTTTGCCTCTTTTCAAAGGAAGCGCTTGTTAATGGGATGCCTTAATGGCGCGGATCCCAGAAACTGACATCTCTTTGGAGGCAGCCAGAAGTCCCATTTTATGACTGTTAAGCCACCCAGGGTCGCTTCGGATAGTGAGGTGGGCGGCCTATCAATTAAACAGGGAAACAATTATCCCTTAGCACGAAATGTCAACCTGGGCACTGAATGCCATTCTTCTGAATTTCTTTATACTTTTGTTATTACTGATGTATATTTAGTTTCCCAACTTTACTCTTTTCGTTATGTATGAAAAAAAAGAACAGGGATTAATGTGCGGGTGTATAGGTATCTAGGAGTATGTGTGCTTGTTAATGGAATGCCTTAATGGCAAGAATTATGGATATTAAAATCTTTTCTAGATGAACAGTGATTAATGTCTGTGTGTATGGGTATCTATAGGTGTGTCTGTGTGCGTGTGTGTATAATTTACCCATAGAGAGAGAGAGAGAGAGAAGAATTTCATTTTTAATATGTAACTGTGTTCACAGTACAAAATAAATGCGATCAGATTTATTTATCAGATTTCTCCAGCTGCCTGTTTGCAGTGAGGGAGAGTAGTTAAATACATTTAATATAGGCAACTTGTTTGTTTGCGTGTGTGTGTGTGTGTGTGTGTGCGCAGACACACATACATTACATGCACAGTGTGTAGCGGGGGAGGAATAAGAGGTGGTTTGGGCAGGATGGAGAGGAGACCCAGGGGGTGCTAGAGATGGGAGAGGAGAGGAGAGGCAGATACGGAAGCCTCCCCTTGAAGTCCAGTGCGGTGGCCTGGGGGGTGGAGCTCTCGCCTTACAATCAGGAGGCTGTGAGTTCGATCCTAGGTTGGACTAGATGACCTCTAAGGTTTCTTCCAACTCTGTTGTCCTATGTTCTATCCCTCAGGGCTTCTCTTCCCTTCTCTCCGTAAGGATTACCCCACAGAGAAGCCTCTCTTATCCCATCCCCCTTTTCTGCCTCAGGCTGGCCCCACAGAAACCTCTTTCCATCTCTAGCACCCCCTCTGTCTCCTCTCCTTCCTGCCAAAACCACATCTTATTTCCTTACACATACATATATACGTATAGCTAGCCAGTTTACTGCTAAACCACCTTAATCATAGACAAAACAGTCTGTCCGTCTCTTTCTCCCCCCCCACATCTCTCTGTATCCATATCTTGTCAGCATTCCAAGTAACAAACTCCAACCAAAAAGACTCTGAGACAAACATCTTCTCAAAGTTCCATTTTATTAGACTTGTCATATTGGCACATCTGGAAAAACCTCAATCTGAGAGTTCTGGGTTTTCCCTTCCCAATAGAAATTCAAAGATCCATCCATCACCCACCAGTCCATCACATGGCCCCATCACCAGCTGCCCAAGTGGAGACATCCCTCCAACCACAGGATGACATGTCCTTGACGGAGAATAAGAATGGTGTGATGACTTCTACCTCCATTCTATGAGATCTCCCTTCCCCATTTCCCAGGGACTGGAATGTGGCAGTGTGGAAGCTTCTAAGGCTAATATGGCTTCCAAAGCTGACTATCTATCTATCTATCTATCTCTATCTATCTATCTATCTATCTATCTATCTATCTATCTATCTATCTATCTATCTATCTCTATCTATCTCTATCTCTATCTATCTATCTATCTCTATCTATCTATCATCAATCTATATCTATCTATCTATTTATCTATCTATCTATCATCAATCTATATCTATCTATCTATCTATCTATCTATCTATCTATCTATCTATATTTATCTATCTCTATCTCTATCTCTATCTATCTATCTATATCTATCTATCATCAATCTATATCTATCTATCTATTTATCTATCTATCATCAATCTATATCTATCTATCTATCTATCTATCTATCTATCTATCTATCTATCTATCATCTATCTCTATCTATCTCTATCTCTATCTATCTATCTATATCTATCTATCTCTATCTATCTATCATCAATCTATATCTATCTATCTATTTATCTATCTATCTATCATCAATCTATATCTATCTATCTATCTATCTATCTATCTATCTATCTATCTATATCTATCTATCTCTATCTCTATCTATCTATCTATATCTATCTATCATCAATCTATATCTATCTATCTATTTATCTATCTATCATCAATCTATATCTATCTATCTATCTATCTATCTATCTATCTATCTATCTATCTATCTATCTATCATCTATCTCTATCTATCTCTATCTCTATCTATCTATCTATATCTATCTATCTCTATCTATCTATCATCAATCTATATCTATCTATCTATTTATCTATCTATCTATCTATCATCAATCTATATCTATCTATCTATCTATCTATCTATCTATCTATCTATCTATCTATCTCATATTTCTATCAAATCTGTCTGTCTGTGTTGTCCATCATCTCTATCATCCATCTATCACATGCTTTTACAATCATCTTGTCTTGGAAGCCAAGTGATGTTTAACAACCATCTTGTCTTGGAAGCCAAGTGATGTTTTTTAAAATTTGTTAAATTTATTTGCCTCCTATCTCACTAGTCTATGCTGAACTATACCATTATGCTATGCTACTATGCTACTCTGAATTCTTCATGCTGAGTGATGGTCAGCTGAACCCTGGTTGATTGTTTAAAATGGGATCGGCAGCGGCTACACTTAAACCATCAATGGCGATTTTCAAAAGGCAGGATCTGGGTTTGCAATGGGATCTGGGTTTCGTCTTGAGGTTTTCTGTCCTCCAGTGCCTTTTTTCTCTGTTTTTTCTTTTTTTTTTAAACAAATTTTATTGATTTTAAAGACAAACAAAACATAAGACATCAAAGTATAAAACCTCCTTTCTCAAAAATTACTTATAAGTTTTAACAAAGCAAATAAGGCATTATTTTTTAAAGCATAGTTCCACATTATCACGTTTTTCTCTGTTTTTTCTTGTGGGTCAGTGAGTTCTTTCGAGCAACTTCACCAGACAGCGAGTGGTTGTGAAGACCCTCCTCAGAAACCAGAAGACACGGCCGCCCTGAAGGAGCCCCTCAGTCTGGAGAGCCAAGATTCCTATGGAGGCTTTTGCCCAACTCCTCAGAAAAAGAAGGACACATACAAAGGTGTGACGAATCTTGCACTGTGTTGCAAGTCTAAGCAGCTGCTTTCCTGGAAAAAAATATCAGTGAATGGTTTCAGGGTGGTTTCAGCAGGTTTCACTTGATGCCTCATGCTTTGGTTAAATCAGTCAAAGCAGTATTGTACTGTTGCAGTGCAACATTTTCAGGATGTGTCACAACACATTAGTGCTGCATTTGTCATTTCTTCCATATTGTTAGAGGTTGATTCCCTGCTTAGTTGTATATACAGAGCAGACCCCACTTCCTCCTAGCACTCATGATATTGCCTAGAAGGGCCATGAAATGTCTGCAAGAAAACTATCGAGCTCAGAGAGCACCAAGGACCCTACAGTTATTATCCTCCCCCTCCTCCTCCTCCTCCTCCTCCTCCTCCTCCTCCTCCTCCTCCTCCTCCTCTCTGCAAACCCCATTCACTCCCTTTTAACATTGATGATGTTCCCTAGTTGAGTTATGAAACATCTGCAAGAAAACCTCCAAGCTCAGAGACCACCAAGGATCTCTCAGCCCCTCCTCTCCTCCTCCTCTCCGCAAACCCCACTCACTCTCTTCTAGCATTGATGATATTACCTAGAAAGGCCATGAAAAGTCAGCAAGAAAACTATCGAGCTCAGAGAGCACCAAGGACTTCACAGTTATCATCCTCTCCCTCCTCCTCCACCTCCACCTCCACAATTCCTACTCCATTCTAGCATTGATGATGTTCCCTAGTTGGGTCATGAAACATCTGCAAGAAAACCTCCAAGCTCAGAGGGCACCAATGACTCTACACATATCTTCTCTTCTACTCGTTTCAAGATTGCAGCTTTTGTAAGTAACTGTTATGCTGATACCAGAGAGAAGGCTTAAATAGGAGATGTGAAAGGCAGTACAGATAGTCCCAGGGTGGATTTGATTTAAATCACATCAATTTAAATCACAATTTAAATCATTAGTAAAAAGGCTTGATTTAATTCAACTCGATTTAAATCATAATTTTTTAAAGAGCATCTGTCATCTCTACTGTGAAATTGTGTGAATGCATCAGTGCAGTGTGCCTTTTATCTCAGCTTGCAGAGCTTGAATTCATTGAATGAGTTTACCAAAAATGTAAATATTGCAGCATATACAGCCTCATGCTACATAACTAAGCTCCATTTCATGCCGAATAAACTAAATTATAAATGGATCTTAAATAGAAAACTATCTTTAGATAGATTTTTATTTCAAAAGCATTTTATTGAAAAATTAATTTTAATTTTATCAAATTTGATAAAAATAAAAAAATCCGATTTAAATTTTAAAAATCCAATTTAAATAAAAATCTGATTTTTTAAAAAAAAAATCAATTTTTATCCACCTTGGATAGTCCTCGACTTACGACCCCAATTGAGCCCAAAATTTCTGTTGCTATGCAACACCTCTGTTAATTGAATTTTGTACCATTTTATGATCTTGTTTACCATAGTTGTTAAGTGAATCACTGGAGTTGCTAAGTTAGAATAGAATAGAGAATGGAATGGAAAGGAATGGAATGGAATGGAATGGAATGGAATGGAATAGAATAGAATAGAATAGAATAGAATAGAATAGAATAGAATAGAATAGAATAATAGGAATACGAATAGAATAGGAGAAAGGAATAGGAATAGAATAGAATAGAATAGAATTTATTGGCCAAGTGTGATGCTCTCAGTGTACATAAAAGAAAAGAGTCATTCATCAAGAGTCAAGAATCATAACGTACAACAATTAATAATAATAGTCATAGGGTACAATAAGCAATCAAATCATACTAGGAAACAGTCAATATAAATTGTAAGGATACAAGCGACAAAGTTACAGTCATACAGTCACAAGTGGGAGGGGATGGGTGAAGGGAAGGATGGGAGGATTAATAGTAATAATAATTCAGACTTTGTAAATAGTTGAGCAGTGTTGAGGGAATTGTTTGTTTAGCAGAGTGATGGCGTTTGGGGAAAAGACATGGTTATTAAGCAAATCTGGCTTCTCCCTTGACTTTGCTTGTCAGAAGGTCGCAAAAGGATCACATGTCCCCAGGACCCTACAGCTGTCATAAATATGAATCCGCTAGCAAGCATACAAATTTTGATCACGTGACCACAGGAATGCTGCAACCATGTCAAATGTGGGAAATCGTCATGTCACTTTTTTCAGTGCCATTGTCATTTCAAACGGTCACTAAATGAACTGTTGTAAGTCAAGAACTACCTGTACAGATGCCTGTCTTTGTCCACTGACACCTCACTTTTCTGCCTGGGCGCAGCTGTTCTTTGAAGCTGCTGTAATTGTCTTCCTTTTCTGTCTCTGTTGGGTGCTCAGACCACTAAAGAGCCATCACAAATCACTTCAGGAGTAGAAACCACATCCCAAGATGCTCCAATAATGTGGCAGAAAGCCACAAAATCAGAGATGAGGAACATCTGGAGATCTTGACTCTTGACTCAGCATCTGACTCAGATGACTCTTGTATTCTTCTTGCAGATAAAGAAGACACATTGCTGCCCCCCATCAAGCGGTTATGTTTCTCCCAGGAACCTAGCAACTCCGACGGAAGTGCTGACCAAGAGGTCCAAGAACAGAGCCCATGGTTCGGGAGGCTTGTTGAAGAGAGCTCAGGCGATGGAACTGTCAAACAGGAAGTTCAAGATGTTGCGGTGGATCCTCTTCCTGGTGCCCATTCTGCGATCTCCAGAACTACATCTGGGGATGACGTACCTCAGGGAACCATGGAGGAACTGCCTGATAAAATCCTTCAGGTGATCTTTGCCTTGGTACCCCTGGTTGATCTCCTCCAAAACCTCTGTCTGGTGTGTAAGCGTTGGAAGCACATCATCTCTGAAATGGACGATGGATGATGTCTTTATTTCGTCTTCCGATGTTTGAGGGCCTGCCATAAAGAAGGGGGGGGGGGGTGTCAGCTTATTCTCCAAAGCCCCTGAAGGCAGGACAAGAAGCAACAGATGGAAACTCATCCAGGAGAGAAGCAATCTGGAATTAAGGAAGAATTTCCAGACAGGGAGAACAATTAATCAGTGGAAAAATTCATCTCCAGAGGTTATGGGTGCTCCAACACTGGAGGTTTTTAATAAGAGTTTTGGACAACCATTTGTCTGAAATCGTATAGGATGTCCTGCCTGAGCAGAGGGTTGGACTACAAGACCTCCAAGGCCCCTTCCAACTCTTATTCTCAGGAAGATGGACAGGACCTGATGAAGACATAGTCCCCCTTAAGTTTCTTCCATGGTCTAACCCTAGTCAGTTACATATCCCTGTTTAAAGTCCCCTTCTGTTTACAGTATAATAGAGTTAAATGGGACCTTAGAGGTTTTCTAGTCCAATCCCCCTTGTTCAGGCAGAAAACCCTACAGCTTTTCATACAAATGGTCCAATCTCTTCTTAAAAACCTCCAGTGTTGGAGTACTCACAACTTCCAGTTGCAAGCCGTTCCACTGGCTAATTGTTCTCGCTGCCAGGAAAATTTAATTTCTAGTTTAGTGGATATAATACCAGGAATGCTTCCGAGAGTTCGGATCCCTTGAAGCGAAGACTGTGCCCAATCAAAAGTGAACTTGATTCAATTTGGAGCATATAAAAATATTAAAGACGGGATTTAAAAAAACATTTTTTAAAAATGATATGAAAAAAAATGTGCTGTTTCTATGTGTCACACAATATTTTTGGGGTACATGCATAATTTTGTATTTATTTTGCCATGCGTATGTAGTGTATATTGGAGGGGGTGACACTTTGAGAGCCGTAGGCCACAAAATGTAATTTTAATGTATGCTGATTAGGGTACATTCAAAGTGACAATAAGGTTATTCTAAGTTAAAGTCAAGTCTAAGTCATATCCAATGTTTTGCTCTGGTTTTTCAGTTCAATTCTTGGGAGGAGCTGTACCATCAGTATTTGAAGGGAATCAACCATGCCTCGCAGACCCTTCATTTCATTCTGCAATGGTACGGGCTAACCAAGGAGCATCCCCAGTGCATGCTGGGATTTATTCGGTGAGTGTCCTCACGGTGTCACAACCGCAAACCATCTCTTTTGCTTTAATTAATGGGATATCCTGATACAGGTACTCCTCGACCGACGACCTCAATTGAGCCACAAATTTCTGTTGCTAAGCCAGACAATTGTTAAGCAAGTTTTGCCCGATGTTATGACCTTCCTTGACAAAGTGGTTAAGTGAATCCCTGCAGTGGTGAAGTTAGCAACACAGTCGTTAACCAAATCCTTGATGTTGCTCATTGGACACTTCCAGGTGATGAGCACCTAACTCCCTGCCAAGCTATGATTCCACCGTGGTTTGTTGTGTGATAAGCTTTAAATCTGTGTTTCTCAAACTTAATTTGAACTTAAACATATTAATTTGACATGGCAGTGATGCATTAACAAAGGTGGTGAGGAAAGTCATAAAATGGGGCAAAACTCACTTCACAAATTCCTCACTTAGCAAAAGGAATTTTGGGCTCAGTTGTGGTCGTAGGGTCAGGATTGCCTGAAATTTATCTATGGTGTGCTGGCTTCCTCTAATAATGTAACTAAGTAAAAATAAGAAATCTCTCTCTATATATACTTGCTTCAAACTGCATTTAGGGTTCTCACAATCTTATGGGAGGGCCCACCTTTGATGAGCTGAATAAATGTGTAAGTGAAATAACCTGGACTGCATCTCTTTGTTCCCACCGAGCCGCACTGTAACCCAGGGTCCCAGCTTGGCAGCCCGGCCTGGTGCCAGGGGAGGAGGCATGCGTATGACTGGCAGGTGCACACATGCGCACATAGGTCCATTTCTGTGAGCAGCACAGGTACATGCTTGCCCAGTTCTTCCACAGCCCGGTTACGAACAGGCCGCAGCAGAGGTGGTATTCAGCCAGTTCTGACCAGTTCTGGAGAACCGGTAGTGGAAATTTTGAGTGGTTTGGAGAACCAGCAAATACCACCTCTGACTGGGCCATTCCCATGTCTTGTCTGCCTCCCAATGAGTCCCAGCTGATCGGCTGGGTCTCCTTTGGTGGCCCTGCACAGGAGAACGGAGCTGGAAAGCAGGTTAGCAGGGTGGGGAGGGAATGGGGATTTTGCAGTATCCTTCCCCTGGAGTGGGGTGGAAATGGGGATTTTACAGTATTGTTCCCCTGCCATGCCCACAAGGCCACCCCATGCTCATCAAGCCATGTCCATAGAATCAGTAGTAAAATTTTTTGAATCCCACCACTGGGCCACAGCCCAGTAGTAGCCCTTTATCTGGGGGCTGGGAGCCCCTGCTGAAACCAATCCACTCCTATGAGGTATCCAGGGATTGCCATCCTGCGAAAATGACAAAAATTAGTTGAACTGGAGGAAGTAGTCCATGTCTGTATAGAAGGCCCTCATCTGCCATGTTTCTCTTCCCAATCCAGGTGTGCGTCTGCTGTTCGGAGCTGCCACTGCCAAGATCCCACCACTGTCCTCACGTGTCTGAAACACCACTCGTTCTTTCCCATGGCAGAAGTTTGCATTGCCAAGAGACTTCCGGATTTGGATGATCACAAAGAGCAAGTAGGTCTTGGCAGGCTTAAACACTCCCTGGAATTGAGGTTTTGGGGTGTTTCCATTGTGTTTTTCCCTGGGTGTAGGTTTTCTTGCTCAGAATTTGGGGGTGTCACTCAAAAGGCCATGGATTCCCAGGCAGATAATTCCAGCAACCATTTGTTTTAGCGACTGTTTAGTTCTTTGTCTGAGTGCCAGGCTACCAAACACCAAGGCTCTCATAGTTGTCCTCCTCCTCTAGTCCCTCCCTTCTTGCACTGATGATGTTACTTAGCTGGGCAATGAAATATCTGCAAGAAAACAACCCAGTTCAGAGAAAAACCAGGGACCCCAAGTCCTTCTCTTCTTCCTTCTTTTGAAGCAAAATGTCTTAAAAAAAACAAAACCCAGAAATCCCAGTTGCCTCCTGAAAAGGGACCTTTGGGACAACCATACCTGGATGACTCAGAATCCCTTCAGACTGTGATGACCCAAAGGGGTGTGGCACAAAGACAACCCAGCCAGATAATAAGTAGGGATCCCTTTATTAGCTTCAACTTTGCCCCCAATGTCTCGTTTATCTTCCAGTTTGGGAAAAAAAACTCTCCCAGGTGCGGTATCTGCTATCCCGCATCAGATGGGCGGCTCATGATAGGGAGCGAAGGAGAGAGAAACGACAGGAGACGAAGTTCCTCGGGATGAGCGCGCCCCAAATGTCTTGGCACACGCTCTTTTATTGTGCTTTTTTCACAAGAAAATGATTTAATCAAAGCTCAAGTCAAACAGGATATACATGTTTTACAAAGCTTAAGTCCATCAGGATGTGCATGTTTACAAAGCTGCATCCCAGACAGATCATTTACAATGTGGATAAGCTTATTAACAACCGTCTAGCTCCTTGTCCCTTGTACGTGCCTTGCAAAGGTCACTGAAGAGACAGAAGTTAATGATTACACATGAATGATACATAGTTGCAAACACATGAATGATACATAGTTGCAATGATACATAGTTACAACATCTCCTCTGTTTTTATTATTTATGACGAGTCTTCTTCCTCGTCCGAGAAGACAGGAACCATTTTTATGGAATGTTCACCGTCCCCGTCATCTGGGCAAGAGTGCGTCCCGTCAGCTTCAGGGTTGTCCAAGGAGCGGTAACTCAGCAATGACATTTTTTCGTCCGGTGTTGAGGATATAACATGAGCTTGCAATAGCACATTAACATCAGCAGTTATGGAGGATAATTGATTTTTTTAAAAAAATTGCAATATTCTATTAAAACAACGTCCTATAATACATATCAATATAATGATTATTAATGGTCCTGCCAATGCAGTTAAAAAGGTTGTAAACCATGGCGAAATAGAAAACAAGCCCCCCTGCTATCGGCATAAAAACAACATTCTTCTTTAAGCGTAGCACACAATCCCCCTTGTTTTAAAAAATAACAGATCTAAATCTTTACGATTTTGCAAAAGGGGGTATTCCATGGGTACCTGTAGGGATATAAAATCATCAAGAGTTATACACACAAGCCATACTTGAATGCAAAATGATTTGGATTTAACAATTTCATCCCCGTGGACACATGCCGTGAGACCAGTAGAACAAGTCCAAACAGAATTATTGCCAGGGATAAAATACATTCCTTTCAGGCGTGATGTTAAAGTTCCTCCTGAAGTGGTGTAGATTGCAGAATATCCCCTGGTTGTGTGGGTGCGTCTGCCAAATCGAATTGAAGTGGTGGGTAGAAGTCTTCTATGCGAGAAAAATTGGTTGTAGAACTTAAACGAACTCCTTGAAAGTCAGTTATAGTCCAAGCAATATTATCTCTTCTATGAGGCTTCTGCGGATTGTCATGGACAGTTCTTTTGAAGCGTCGTTTGTTGACAGGATCAGAGTTCGGGTATATAAAAACATCACAAGCAGGAGAGAGGGCTATGGACAAGTTAGTTGTAGAACATATGCGAAATGAGGAGGGAATGCAATTAGTAGAAAAAGGATAATAATTACAATAATGACAATAAAGATTAATTTGGTAATTCATCAAGGATGTTAGTTGGGGTGGGGGAACCCATAATACAATAGAAGGACATCTAGGTCCCCCTATGTTTAGATTGAATAGAGGAAAAGATTTTAAGGTTCCTTTCCATAGGAAGAGTAAAGAAGGAACAAAAGAGCGAATGGCAGAGTGTTCTGTAAGTAGGATACGAATAAGGTAGAAATTGCAAAGAGGATATAGGCAAGAATATCAGGAAGAGTTTAAGATGCAGATGTAGCGGAGGAATTCCCATGATAGGGTCTTACTGCCCGACCAGGGACCCAGCAAGTGGTTTTGTCTGGTAATAGAATCGCAGCATAGCCTCGTCCCCAGGTGAGAAGCTCAGCGGGACCCTGCCAGGCGGGATCTGGCAATCTGCGATAATATACTAGAGGTCTGTTAGGCGGGGGTGAGGGGGAGGAAAAATGACGCGAAGCAGCAGAAATGGGAGGAATGCCAGTCAGATTAAGAAAGTTTAAAGTGTAAAGACAAATGTTAAGAGAATTTTGCAATGCTGGGAGGTTCGGGGGTTTTTCCCGCAACGAATATCGATCAAGAGCACGTTTCAGAGATAAGTTCGCTCGTTCCACAATAGCCTGCCCCTGGCTGTTGTAGGGAATCCCAAACTTGTGGGTTACAGAAGTCCTGGAACGCAGAACTTGTATAGGCAGGTCCATTGTCAGTTTTGATTTCTTTTGGACGTCCCAGCGAGGCAAAGGTACGAATTGAATGATTGATGACATGTTTTACAGTTTCTCCCCTTTGAGGGGTGGCCAGAATAAACCCTGAATATGTATCGATGGAAACGTGCAAATATTTCCAAGGGGCAAAAGGTGGATACTGAGTTACATCCATTTGCCAAATTTCACAAGCTTTTAATCCTCTAGGATTTACTCCTATGGGAATGGAATGTCCTTGCTTACTACATGTGGGGCATTGTTGAATAATGGCAGCAGCTTCTGCCTGAGTTAGAGCAAATTGAAAAGTTATCATAACTTGGCGGGGGAGATTCAAACACACTCCCTGTTTCTATTTTATAATGGACCATTAAAGCCTCCATAATTTTCCTCCAAGTGACCAAAATGCCAATAGGTGCACGAGGAGGACTATGGAGATGTTCACCAATTTTTTGCCAAGTGGAAATTTTTAAGGACCCTTCCTCTGAATAATTGGGACAATGTTGCCACACATAAGCCAATAATGTAGCCATAGGTTTCATTTTTACAGGCGAGCCTTTTAAATTAGCAGAATATTTAGAAGAAGAAGCGACTAACTCCCTCAATTCCTTCAGATGCTGCGTCTGTTGTTGAGAAAAGTTTCCACCCATACTTACGAAAGTCGAGACCGTGTTTCAGATCCGATGACGTGCAATTCACTTCAGGCCTGGCAATGCACAGCTCCCATCGAGCTGATAAGATATGGGCGCGTTGCAACGTATCCCCCTTAGGGAATCACGTCGGGGTCACCAGAATGCGGTATCTGCTATCCCGCATCAGATGGGCGGCTCATGATAGGGAGCGAAGGAGAGAGAAACGACAGGAGACGAAGTTCCTTGGGATGAGCGCGCCCCAAATGTCTTGGCACATGCTCTTTTATTGTGCTTTTTTCACAAGAAAATGATTTAATCAAAGCTCAAGTCAAACAGGATATACATGTTTTACAAAGCTTAAGTCCATCAGGATGTGCATGTTTACAAAGCTGCATCCCAGACAGATCATTTACAATGTGGATAAGCTTATTAACAACCGTCTAGCTCCTTGTCCCTTGTACGTGCCTTGCAAAGGTCACTGAAGAGACAGAAGTTAATGATTACACATGAATGATACATAGTTGCAAACACATGAATGATACATAGTTGCAATGATACATAGTTACAACACCCAGGAACCTGCAATAGCCTTTGGCTGCAGATATTCTACTCCAAAACATTGAAAACCGAAAACTTTTAAACTACAAATCCAACAAAGCAAAATAAAACAATAATAAGGAGTTCCAGAAGTGAAGTAACAGGGCAGTAAATCATACCAGTTGGGAGGATTCCAGGAACGCAGATAACATCATCCAACATTTAGATAAATTCAATGTTTTGTTCCCGCAAACGCAGCTTCCAACTGCCACTCCTTTAAACTCTCTCCCCAGGTATGCATTGTGAAGGGAATCAGGGCCCTCTCTTGCCTTGTAAGCCACACAACCAGTGGTGGTATTCAGCCGGTTCGCACCGGTTCACATGAACCAGTAGCAAGGATTTGGCATGGATTGCCAAACCAGTAGTAACTTCTGGCTGGTCACATCTCCGACATGGCCGCCCGATTGCCCACCCGATGCGCAGCATGCCCTCAGCCCCCCTGCATTTTTTGCATTCCATTTTTTGGGCCCCAGGGAAGCTTCCTGGGAGCAAAAATGCCCTCCCAGGAGGCTTCCCTGAAGCCCAGAAGGCCCAAAAAACACGGGGGGGGGGAGCCCTGCCAGAAAAGCCACACCCACCCAGTTACATGGCCACACCCACCTAGCCACGCCCACATAACTGGTTGTTACAAAATTTGAATTCCACCCCTGATTCCACAGTCCTCCTCCCGCTTCCCCCTCCCCTCGGCAAACACCACTCCCTTCCAGCGCTTATTATGTTACCTAGTCAGGTGATGAAACATCTGCAAGAAAACCACCAAGCTCAGAGAGCATCAAAGACCCCACATTCCTTGAATAGTTGTAAGTTGAGCCCTACTTGTACCAGGTTCTGACTGGTTCTGGGGAACCGGTAGCGGAAATTTTGAGTAGTTCTGAGAACCAGAAAATCCCACCTCTGATTGGCTCCACCAACCCCATCTATTCCCTGCCTCCCATTGAGTCCCAGCTGATTGGCTGGATCTTCTTTGGTTGCCCTGCACAGGAGAACGGAGCTGGAAAGCAGGTTAGTGGGGCGGGGAGGGAAATGGGGATTTTGCAATATCCTTCTCCTGCCATGCCCACCAAGCCACACCCACAGAAGCGGTAGTAAAAAAAATTTGAATCCCACCGCTGACTTGTACCATTCATCCTGCCCTCCTGTAGGTGTCAGGCAGGACAGATAACACAATCTGGGTGAGAGAGAAAAAGGCTTCCCTTACCCCTGCAATGATTCACCCCCTGTTCTTCCAGCCAACTTATGTTCGGGCAGTGATTGCAGCCATTGTGCTCTTGGCTGGAGGGGTTTGCGATGTCCAGGAGCTGGTGAACTGTCTCCGAAGACCCAGCGCCACCATGTCGCGGAAGGACACCCTGGAGATGTTGTATTGTGTGGCCACCCTACTTTACGCCATGCGAGAGAATGAAGTCCAGATCAGTAACAGGTAAGTTTGCAAAGGGTCTCAGGAGGCTCTTAGGTCTGATACCTGTAGTTTACTGCAGGAGTAAAAGTAGGAGTATCTTTGGTAGGGAGGGCTGCGCATGCTTTGAAAAAAAGTACACACTTGAGCATGAGAGCCAGTTTGGGTTTGTGGTTAAGGCATCAGGCAGGAGACAGTGAGTTCTAGTCCCGCCTTAGGCATGAAAGCCAGCTGGATTACTTTGGGCGCCTCTCTCTCTCTCTCTCTCTCTCTCTCAGCCCAATCCATCTCACAGAGTTGTTGTTATGAGGAAGAAGAGGAGGAGGAAGCTGCCTTGGATATTTTCACTCTCTTATGTGCAAAAATAAAGGCAGCATACCAATAAATATAACTAAAAATAAAACTCCTCTCCTATTCATTAAAGTAGCTGCAACTTTGCTCAGGCTCTCTCATGCATCTGCAAAGAGATGCTGCTGCTTTTAAGCGTTAGTTCATTAAAATAGAAATCTGCCGAGGTGTGTTTATTCCCCGTCTCTGAGTTATTTTTCCTGGATTTTATACAATTTAAGAGTTTACTTTGAGGTTCATTTTAATTTTCCCCAATTTCTTTATCCTTCTAGGCTTCACTACAATGTTTTTCATTGCTTGCGTCACTTGGAAAATTCACCCTTAAATGATCCTGAATTATCCAGCAGTGAAAGAGATCTTGGGTAGGAATGTTAACTTTCTGTTTAGTAACTACCGGCATTGAAAAAAGTGACTCATGACTGTGTTTCACACTTAAGTAGTCCTCGCCTTACAACAGTTCATTTAGTGACCATTCAACATTACAACAGTACTAACAGTGACTTAGGATTGTTTTTCACACTTACAACCATTGCAACATCCCAATGGGCACGTGATCACAATTTGGACACTTAACAACTGATTCAGTTTTATGATGGTTACAGTGTACCGGGGTCACTTGATCCCCTTTAGCGACCTTCTGACAAGTTAAGTCCATGCGGAAGCCAGATTCACTTAACAACTGTGTCACTAACTTAACAACTACTGTGATTCATTTAGCAACGGTGGCAGAAAAGGTGGGAAAATTAGGCAAAACAAACTTAACAAATGTTAACAGCAGAAATGTTGGGCGTAAGTTGAGGACTATCTGTATTAACAACCAGGATTTTACAGAATGTTTGCAAGCATGTACAGGTAATCCTCAATTTATGACTGTAATTGAGCCTAAAATTACTTGTTGCTAAGAGAAACATTTGTTAAGTCAATTTTGCCTCATTTTACAACTTTTCTTGCCACCTTTGTTGTGAATTACTGCTGTTGCTAAGTGAGTAACATGGTTGTTAAATGAATCTGGCTTCCCCATTGACTTTCTTTATCAGAAGGTTGCAAAAGGAGATCATGTGACACTGCAACCATCATAAATACGAAACAGTTGCCAAGCATCCAAATTTTGATCACATTGGGATGCTGCAACGGTCATAAGTGTGGAAAACAGTCCTAAGTCACTCTTAGTGCTGTTGTAATGTTGAATGGTCACTAAATGAACTGTTGTAAGGTGAGGACTACCTGTATAGGTATTCCAAGGAGAACTGGGCAACAATTTAGCCCAACGTCTATCACTCTTGACAACTGTAAGTCATGTAGACTTCAACTCCCAGAATTCCCCAGCCAGAAAATGCAAATTTTGGCTGGGGAATTTTGGGAGTTGAAGCCCACACATCTTGAAACCTTGAATTAGACCCGGTTTGCTCTGTTGTTTAGGCCACATGATTACCTATGTTAACCTTTGTTAACCTTTTACTATCTTCTGGTTCTGTTCATCAACAGATCTGATTTACAACTTACTGGTGAACAACAAGAGATCTTAAACCACGCCATTGCACCTGGAAAGTGCATAAAAATTATGGGTTTTGCAGGTAAGGCAGCCCGAGCGCAGAAGATTCTTGATTCCCTCTGTAGCTGCCAACTGACTAATCATTGCATATTTTTTGAGCTGCTGTAACCTTGTCCAGATCTTCATTTCACTGGCTTTCCTTAAATCCTCCAAAGATCTCTTGCTATTTAAAACAAGATTCTCCTTGTGGGGGATGCATGCTGATATGGCTCTTGTCCGCTGTTATGGAGATTGTAGTGTTGCTGATAGAAGAGAATATTCTTAGCTCAGGGGTCCTTGGTGCCCCCTGAGCTGGGTGGTTTTCTTGCAGGCGTTTCATGACCCAACTAGGGAACAGCATCAGTGCTAGAAGGGAATGGGGGGGGTTGTGTAGAAGAGGTGGAGGAGGAAGGGAGGGAGGGAGGGAGGGAGGGAGGAAGGAAGGAAGGAAGGAAGGAAGGAAGGAAGGAAGGAAGGAAGGAAGGAAGGAAGGAAGAACTGTGGGGTCCTTGGTGCCCCCTGAGCTGGGTGGTTTTCTTGCAGGCGTTTCATGACCCAACTAGGGAACAGCATCAGTGCTAGAAGGGAATGGGGGGGGTTGTGTAGAAGAGGTGGAGGAGGAAGGGAGGGAGGGAGGGAGGAAGGAAGGAAGGAAGGAAGGAAGGAAGGAAGGAAGGAAGAACTGTGGGGTCCTTGGAAGGAAGGAAGGAAGGAAGGAAGGAAGAACTGTGGGGTCCTTGGTGCCCCCTGAGCTGGGTGGTTTTCTTGCAGGCGTTTCATGACCCAACTATAGGGAACCTCATCAGTGCTTATTAGCCTTTTTGTTGTGAACTAAATAAAGGCATTTAATAAAGTTTTTAAAAAACCAAATTAGAATAGCAGGCTTCTAATCCTGCACTTCGGATTAGCCCACGGGTAGCGACTTATGGTTGGTCCTTACAGGGAAGTCTGATTGGCTACTAGCGGGTCGTCCTCCCATTGGGTAAAGTTTGAAAGTTCCCGGACTTTTCCATTGGTTAAAGTGACAGCAGCCAGCTCTATAAAAGAGCTGCTGCTGCCCGAGGTTTTTGCTCTGTTTTAGCAATGTAAATAAAGAGTTGAAGTTCACTGTTCAAGGCCTCGTCTCCGTTCCTTGCACCCACGCTCCAAACTTAACACTGGCGATGAGGATGGGATGCGGAGACATCCGAGCTGACTGAACACTTACAGAGCATCAAACAGAGCACGTGGCTGAAGGTGCATCAACAACGGAAACATGTCCAGCAGTGCTATACCACCCGCTCCATTTGACCCAGCACAAGAGGACTGGGACTCGTAGATGGATCGGTTCCAGATGTTTCTGGAGACCAACAACTTAAAAGATGCAACAACTGGCAAAAAGAGGGCAATCTTCCTAACCCATTGCGGGCCTGCCGTCTTTAAGATGGCTAAAGCATTAGCGAAACCGGCTGAGGTGAAGCCTATGGATTGGGACGTCCTCGAACCCCTACTACGGGCTCACTACGCACCCGCCATACCAACACTTGTTAGAAGGCACGAATTTTACCAGAGGAGTCAGCGGAAAGGCGAGAGCGTCGCTGATTTCATCGCTGACTTCCGAGACCTGGGAGGCCTCTGTGGGTTTACAGACCTCGAAGAAGCCCTGCGAGACTGAATAGTTCTGGGATTAAATGCACCATACGTGCAGAGCAAGATCATGGCTAAAGGGGACATCGATCTTGCGGACGCCATCAAGGAAGCTACTGCAGCAGAAGCAACCAGGAAGTCGGCCGCCAAAATATGCCGTACCAATGCACCACTCCGTCAACTCGCCCATGATACTTTGCCTCATCTAGAGAGGCACTCGACAACAGTGCACCATGAGGACCTCGAATCCTCATCAGAAAGTGATGAAGAAGAGGTCAACAGGCTTCAAATATAATGTAACCAACGAACCCAGAGATTCCCGCACCAATGCGCCAGTTGTGGGGCGAATCACCCACAATCAGATTGCAAATTCCTCGACGCACTCTGCCATTCCTGTGGGAAACGAGGCCACATTGCACGGGTCTGCAGAAGCAAGCGAGTCCAACCTGGAGAGAAAATAACCACCGCCAGACCATAGGAAATCCTCCTGTGAGTTGGGATTACACTAACTACCAACAGAACAACCACTCCTACAGAAATAAAACACCTGCCACTGCAACAAGACGAGAGGAGACACACCAGACCATCACCATCGGCTATGCCTCATCCCTAGATGCAGGAAAGATCCGAGTAACGGTCACCATCGAGAACCAACCTTGCGTGATGGAAGTCAACTCGGGATCGTCCCTCTCTATGGTTTCGTGGAAAACCCTTAAGCGGCTAATTCCTGCTGTCCGGCGTCAAGACCTCGGAGCACAGAGGGTCATACTCAAAGATTACCAGGGTAACTGAATTCCAGTCATCGGTTCCAGCCAAGTCCAGGTGTCATTTAAAGACCGTAGTGCATTGTTGCCACTGACTGTCGTTGATCGTGACCGGCCGAGTCTGTTAGGCCTTCAATGGTTCGGCCCACTTGGGATCGAGGTAGCCGGCATTCACCAAACCAGGAGTGACGACTGGGAGGAGGCCCTCGTTCAGGAATTCTAGGACGTCTTTTCAGAAAGATTAGGCAAGTACAAGGGGACTCCAATATCATTTAACCTTAATCCTGAAGTAGCTCCCATTCGTCTTAAGCCCCGTTGAGTGCCATTTGCTTTGAAACCAAAGATTGATGAGAAACTCGATAAATTAATAGCCCAGGGCGTTTTAGAACCAACTGACCATGCCCATTGAGAAACACCCATCAAACCGGATGGATTGTTAAGGATTTGTGGGGACTACCGGGCCACCCTGAACCACGCCCTTCAGCAGAACGCTTATCCGGTACCCGTGGTTCAACACCTTCTCCATTCCCTAGGTGGTGGGAAAATATTAGCCAAATTGGACTTAGTACAGGCGTACCAACAGCTACCCGTAGATGCAGAAACCGCGGAAGCACAAACTATCGTTACGCACCGAGGCGCTTTTAAGTGCAATCGACTCCAATTCGGAGTAAGTGTGGCCCCGGGGATATTCCAAAGTCTGATGGAGAGACTTTTACAAGGGATCAAAGGGGTCGTGCCATACTTTGACGATGTTTTGATTGCGGCTCCTAATAGAGAAGTATTAGAAAGTCATCTCAGAAGGGTCCTCCAAAAATTTAAAGACTCTAGCCTAAAGGTTAAGAAAAATAAATGTCAACTGTGTACAGAGAGAGTAGAGTTCCTGGGGTACCTTCTAGATAGACAAGGAATTCACCCCACTGATAGCAAGCTACAAGCAATCAAAAACGCCCCCAGACCTAAAAATAGGACAGACCTCCAAGCCTTCCTGGGGCTCATTAACTTTTACAACATCTTCCTGCCCCAGAAAGCGACCGTAGCTGAGCCCCTAAACAGACTTCTCGACAAGAAAGCCACCTGGGTCTGGGGACACCGAGAGGAACATGCATTCCGACAAGTGAAAGACTTATTAACCTCCAACGCTGTATTAATACAGTACAACGAGACTCTGCCATTAACCATTACCTCTGACGCATCACCATTCGGAGTAGGAGCCATTTTAAGTCATGTGTTACCAAACGGAAGTGAGGCTCCTATTGCATATTTTTCAAGAACACTATCAAGGGCTGAACGCAACTATAGCCAAATTGACAAAGAGGCTCTTGCTGTTGTAGCAGCTGTAAAACGATTTCATGAGTATGTGTATGGGCGACCTTTCACCATAATTACGGACCACAAACCATTGCTTGGAATTATAGCGGGAGACAAGCCAACCCCCTATATATTATCACCAAGAATGACTCGCTGGTCAGAGTTCCTAGCTGCATACAATTATAAATTTCAACATCACCCAGGAAAGGCCATTCCCCACCCTGACGCATTGAGCCGTTCCCCACTTCTGGAAACCATCAACGACCCAGCTCCAACCAGCACAACCCTTCAGATTGAGACACTACTTTCGCCGCCACTAACAGCTACAGACATCACCCTCGAAACAAAATGAGGTCCTGTCCTGGCACGAGTTCTCAGCTGGGTGGAACGAGGTTGGTCAGTCGACCAAACCCCCGACGAATTTAAACCCTTCAGAAACCGCCAAACAGAACTGTTCTCCCAGAAGGGCCGCATCCTGTGGGGAGACAGAGTCGTCGTCCCAGAGAGGCTACAGCGAGCCGTTCTAAAAATTCTACATGAAGGTCATCCCGGCATTGCTCGCATGAAGGCGCTCGCACGAAGCTGTGCTTGGTGGCCGGGCATCGATAAGCGGATCGAAGCTTGGGTATCGACTTGTCAGAAATGCCAAGAGGTCAGCAACACCCCTCCAAGAGCAATGCCAGCCGAGTGGGAAACACCTTGAGGGCCGTGGTCCTGCATCCACATTGATTTTGCAGGACCCACCAAGGGACACACGTGTTTAATAACAGTGGATGCCTATTCCAACTGGCTCGGAATCCACAAGATGAAGACTACTACAACAGATTCCATCATTCGCAAATTGAATAAACTATTCGCAACGCATGGGTTCCCAGACGTTTTAGTTTCTGACAACGGGCCCCAGTTCACTGCCCTACCATTCAAACAATACTTCGCGGACCGAGGCATCCGCCATGCGCTAACCTCGCCTGTGCATCCTGCGGCCAATGGCAGGGCCGAGCGCATGGTCCAATTCGTTAAAAAAATCTCTGCAAAAGATGGACCATGGGCACATTGACGACAAGTTGAACAGAATACTCTTACTCCAATACATCACCCCGCACAGCATTACCAACAAGACTCCCGCTGAACTGCTGATGAGGCGCAAGCTTCGCTCCCACCTTGACCGTCTACATCCATCATATTCCCCGGAGAAACCTTGTGGGTCCAGCGGGAAATGCCGCGAGTTCAAGGTAGGCGACTCAGTTTTTGCTAAAAACCTTTCCGGCGAACCGCTGTGGGTCCCTGCAACCGTAACCCAACCCACCGGCCCCAGATCCTACCGCGTGCAGACAGCGGATGGAAAAATATGGAAACGCCATATAGATCAGCTTCGCTCTAGACTGCAATCCAGTTCCTACAAATCCCTCGACTCTCAAACTGGCGGGGAGGGGATATCGAGGAAACGGAACTCGAGATAGCGGATAACACTATCAGAAGAAATCAGCAGCCGAATGAGTTACCTGAAGAAGAATCAGGAAGGGGTGTTGTCTCACCACAGAGAAATACGTCAATGGAGGCAAACTTGCAAACTCCGGAAGCCAACAACGCCGAAAATAACAGCGCCGAATCGTCTTTCAGGGAATACTGAACCGCCCATATCAAACAACTCAAAAAATGTTCCATCGGAACCTGACTGCAGACAGGAACCGGTGAAACTGCGTAAATCAAACAGGCAGGTGAAACAACCTGCGTACCTATGGGAATACGTCACCGCACCCCTCAAACGGAACCTAGGGGGGAGGGGTGTTGTGAACTAAATAAAGGCATTTAATAAAGTTTTTAAAAAACCTAATTAGAATAGCAGGCTTCTAATCCTGCACTTCGGATTAGCCCACGGGTAGCGACTTATGATTGGTCCTTACAGGGAAGTCTGATTGGCTACTAGCGGGTCGTCCTCCCATTGGGTAAAGTTCGAAAGTTCCCGGACTTTTCCATTGGTTAAAGTGACAGCAGCCAGCTCTATAAAAGAGCTGCTGCTGCCCGAGGTTTTTGCTCTGTTTTAGCAATGTAAATAAAGAGTTGAAGTTCACTGTTCAAGGCCTCGTCTCCGTTCCTTGCACCCACGCTCCAAACTTAACACTTTTAGCACAAGCCTTGTAGCACTGATGATGTGATCTAGTTGGGTCATGAAACGTCTGCAAGTTCAGAGAGCCCCAAGGACCCAACATTGCCCCTCCTCTTCTTCTCCTCTTCCCTGCAAACCCCACTCTCTTCAACCAAACTCGTAGTGCATCAAGAACCCAAAAGCTACAAATATTCTCTTCATTTACACACTCTCTCTCTCTCTCTCTCACACACACTCACTCTCACTTTCTCTTTCTCTCTCTTTCTCTTTCTCTCTCTTTCTCACTCTATCACTTTTTCTCTTTCTCTTTCTCTCACTCACTCTCACTTTCTCTCTTTCTCTCACTTACTTTCTCTTTCTCTTTCTCTCTATCACTCTTTCCCTCTCTCTCTCTCTCACACACACACAGTCACCCACATCCTCCTCCACTAGGCTAGCATTCTTCTGAACCCTCAAAGTCCTTGCTTTGTAAATTGACAGCTACTAACATAGACATACAACGGTTCATGTAATGACCATTCAAGAGGCACTGAAAAAAGTGACCGATGAGCATTTTTTCACACTTACGACTGTTTGCAGCATTCTCATGGTCACGTGATCAAAATTCTGGTGCTTGGGAACTGATTCACTTGTATAACGGTTCCATTGTCCCGGGGTCCCATGATCCCCTTTTGCGACTGCCTGACAAGCAAAATCAATGGGAAACCCAGATTCACTTAACAACCGGATTACTAATTTAATAACTCTGCTGATTCACTTAACAGCAACAAAGAAAGGTTGTAAAATGGAGCAAAAATCACTTTAACAAATGTTTCACTTAGGAAAAAAAGGTTTTGGTCGTAAGTGGAGGACTATCTGTATTGTTAATTTTGAAGTCTGATAGCTGTTGCTGGGGTTTGTGACATTTTTTTCTTCTTTGTTTTCTTAATGACTTGGTTCCTTTGCATCTGAAGGGATCTATTAGGTAAGAGTCCTAGATTTTATCCACCTTGCTTAATTTCATCTTTACACATGGAGGCTTCAGTCTTAACCTCATACCTTCAACCTATAAAATCCTGGGATATTTTTCTGTCATCCTGGCTGCCTGGAAGGAACCAGGCCAAGGGGGAACCCCTGCCCCCTGGAAGGACTGAAATGTTTGTAATTTTTCATGCAGGCACTGGCAAAACATCCACTCTGATCCAATACGCCAGGAAGTGGTCCGAGCAGAACTTCCTGTACTTGGCGTTCAACAGGACCATGGTCGATAAGATGTCGAAGGTTAAATTAACCAACCTCACCTGTAAAACCATCCACAGCTTTGCGTTAGGTAAAATTAAGGAAATGTAAGTAACTGCATCCTATTGAATGAATCTGCTCTGTTTTTGTTTTATTTTTTTAAGAAACAGCAATATGATGCGGTATAAAATAATGAAAAAGAAAAGATCCCTACAAACCAGAAAAACAATAATTTATTATTTTGAAATGGTTTCTTAGGACATTTATGAAATAAAATAGGATTCTTACACTGCTGGAAAGATTGAATAATAGAATTGGAAGGGACCTTGGAGGTCTTCTAGTCCAACCCTCCTGGTGAGGCAGGAGACCCTATAACATTAGAGACAAATAGTTGTCAAATCTGTTCTTAAACATTGCCACTGTTGAAGCACCCACAACTTCTGGAGGCAAGCCATCTCACCGATTAATTGTTCTCACTGTCGGAAGATTTTAGGAAAGGGTGATTCACTTCAGTTCGAGATGGATTACAGATGTTCTTTTCCCACCAGATCATGAGTTAAGGCATACTCTCTGCATGTTAGAAATTAATATGGACTCTGAGGTCTTTGGTGCTTTCTGAGCTTGGTTGTTTGGTTGCAGACATTTCATGAGCCAAGTAGGTAACATCGTCAGTGCTATCTAGGAGCCGTGGTGGCACAGTGGTTAGAGTGCAGTCCTGCAGGCTACTTCTGCTAACTGCCAGCTGACTGCAATTGGGCAGTTTGAATCTCACCAGGCTCAAGGTGGACTCAGCCTTCCATCCTTCCAAGGTTGGTAAACTGAGGGCCCAGATTGTTGGGAGCAAGAGGCTGACTGTGTAAACCACTTAGAGGGGGCTGTAAAAGCAATATGAAGCAGCGTATAAGTCAAAGGGCTATTGCTATTGCTGTCTAAAACGCCAGAGAATTCCTGGCACTCAGAAAAAAAAATCAGCCATCAAAAGGCACATTGAGAGAAACAACAACTACATACCATTGAAAACAGACATTCAAAAGCCAAAAAGGAAACTGAAAGACCAAAAGGCTTCCTTGCCGGTAATCTACATTCAAGTAAGCTTAATTCCACCTTTCCTCTTTCATTCTGCTGTAGTAACTCTCACATGAAGAACTATAAACTGGGCTCACTGACCGAACATGAGGTCACCCGTGTCCTCTCCAATTCATCCATAGCCAAGGAAGTCATTCAGACTCTCAAAGCCTTTTTCGCTTCGACAGATGAGTCCATCACTGAGAAGCACGTGCTCATTTCGTGCAAGATTGACCCTAGAGAAAATGTGGAGGTAAGCAAAAACCAAGTGAGTATTGGTTCTTAGGACTCGTGACAGGTAGTCCTCAACTTACAACAGTTCATTTAGTGACCATTCAAAGTTACAACTGCACTGAAAAAAAGTGACCTAGGACCATTTTTCACAATTGCGACTGTTGCAGGCCATGTGATCAAAATCCAGACACTTGGCAACTGGCTCATAGTTATGACGGTCGCAGTGTCCTGAGGTTACGCGATCCCCTTTTGTGATCTTCTGACAAGTAAAAGCAATGGGCAAGCCATATTCTCTTAACAAGCGTGTGACAAACTTAAGAACTGGAATGCCAAGAAATCTTGCAATATGGGGCAAAATTCACTGAAGAACTGTCTCGCTTAGCAACAGAAATTTTGGGCTCTATTGTGGTCCTAAGTTGAGGACTATCTGTATTTATGAGCATTGCAGTGTCCAGGAATCATGTGATCTCTTTTGTGACCTGAGCAGCAAAGTCCATGGGGACAGCCAGATGCACTTAACAACTGTAGCAAGAAAGGTCATAAAATGGGGCAAAACAACAACTGTCTTGCTTAGCGGTGGAAATGTGGGGCTCCATTGTGGTTGTAAGTCAAGGACTCGCTGTAGATCCAGACCTTCCTTCAAAATCTCTGGGCAGCCTAGAGGAGAAAACGCTGATTTTTTCACCAGCAAGATCTTCTTACTGGCTTTTGCTTTCTAGATCATTGTGGAAAAAGCGAAACAAATATGGAGCAAGATGAAAACACTGGACCCAACCCAGAAGATGGCGCACCGAATGACGCACGACGGTAAGTGGGAATATGTGAGGGGAGGTTGGGGGCATTTAGCTCTGCTGAAGAAACAGGAAGAAAAAAATAATAAAGGGGCGATTTTCTTCATGGAGGGAAATTCTAGTCCTGCCTTTGGCATAAAGCTGGCTGGGTGACCTTGGACCAATCACCAGGAGTCAGTGAGTTCTAGTCCCTCCTTAGGAATGAAATCCAGCTGGTGACTTTAAACCAATCACCAGGAGACAGTGAGTTCAAATCCTGTCTTAGGAATGAAAGCTGGTTGGATGACTTTGAACTAATCACCAGGAGAGGGTGAATTCTAGTTCCGCCTTAAGCATGAAAACTAGCTTTTTGACTTTGGACCAATCATTAGGGGATGGTAAGTTCTAGTCTTGCCTAAGTGGTTTCCATCTTCAAAAAAGGAAAAAATAAACAAGCCCAGGAAACTATAGACCAATTAGCCTAACATGAATACACGGGAAGATACTGGAAAAGGTAATAAAAAAACAGATCTGCCAACATCTAGAAACAAGTAAAGTAATAACTAGCAGTCAGCACAGGTTTGTTAAGAACAGATCATGCCAAACCAATCTTATTTCATTCTTCAACATAGTGACTAAATTCGTCGACCAGCAAAATACTGTTGACAAAATATACTTAGATTTCAGCAAGGCATTCAACAAAATAGACCACAACCTATTTTATGGTAAGCTAGAAAAAAGTGGGATAGAATTCGCAAGTGGCTGGCAAACCGTACTCAACGAGTAATCCTTAATGGGTCTGAGTCCACATGGAGGGAAGTAAGCAGTAGGGTGCCACAAGGTTCTGTCTTAGGCCCAGGACTCTTCAATATCTTTGTTAACGACATAGATGAGGGAATAGAAGGGGAACTCACCAAATTTACAGGTGATACTAAGCTGGCAGGAATAGCCAACACCCAACAAGATAGGCTCAAGATCCAGATGGATCTCAAAAGACTTGAATCCTGGCCCCTATCTAACAAAATGAAATTCAACATAGAGAAAAGTAAAATCCTACATGGCAAGAAAAACCAAAAGGACACATATAGACTGGGTGAAACCAGGCTCAATAACAGGAACTGGGAGAAGGATCTTGGAGTCTTAGTGGACAACCAGCTAAAGAGGAGCCAGCAGTGTACAGAAGCAGCCAAAAAAGTTAATACAATCCTAAGTTGCATTAACAGAGGGATACAATCAGGATCAAGGGAGGTACTAATACCACTCTATAAAGCCTTAGTAAGGCCACACCTAGAGTCCTGCATCCAGGTTTGGTCACCACGCTATAAAAAAGATGTTGAGACTCTAGAAAAAGTACAGAGAAGAGCAACCAGGAGGATGAGGGAACTGGAGGCTCAGACATACGAAGAACAGTTGCAGGAACTGAGCTTGGCTGGTGAAGAGAAGGACCAGGGGAGACAGGAAAGCAGTCTTCCAATATTTGAGGGGCTGCCCCAGAGAGGAGGAAGGGGTCAAGCTATTCTCCAAAGCACCTGTAGGCCAGAAAAGGAATAATGGCTGGAAACTGGAGAGATTCAACCTGGAAATAAGGAGAAACTTTCTGACAGTGAGAACAATCAACCCCTCCCCCTCGTTGTGGGAGGGCAAGTTGTGGGAGCGACATCACTGGAAGCTTTCAAGAAGAGATTGGATTGCCATTTGTCAGAAATAGTGTAGGGTCTCCTGCTTGGGTGGGGGGTTGGACTAGATGACCTACAAGGTCCCTTCCAACTCTGGTTATCTGTTAATGTTATCTGTTATCTAAGTCATGAAAGCTGGCTGGGTGACTTTGGGCCAATCACCAGGAGATGGTGGGTTCTAATCCTGTCTTGGGCAGTTTAAGACATGAGGACTTCAATTCCCAGAATTCCTGAGCCAGCATGATGGGAGTTGGAAGTCCACGCATCTTTAATTGGCCAAGATTAGGAAACTCTGTATTAAAAGAAATTATAACAATGCTTCCTTTTTAAAGTCATAGTGGGCTCTGTTTCTGCTGTAACGCAGAAGATTGCAAAACATAAATGTTGGTTTATTGTACACTGATATTGATTTTAAACATCAGTCTTATTTCTTTTAGGTTACGTGAAGTATTTGCAACTCGGAAAACCTTCTATTTCCCAGGACAAAGTCATCATGATGGATGGGGTCGAAGACTGCACCCCTGGTGAGTGAGGTGTAGCTTATGAGTTCATGTACAGATAGTCCTTGACTGTCAACAGTTCGTTTAATGATTATATAAAGTTGCGACAGCACTGAAAAGAGTGACATGACTATTTTTCTCACAATCTCCATGATCATATGATCAAAATTTGGATGCTTGGCAACTGACGTGTACTTAGGATGGTTCCAGTGGTCACATGATCCCCTTTTGCAACCTTCTGACGAGCAAAGTCAATGGGGAAGCCAGATTCACTAAACAGTTTGTTAACTTTCTGAGCATTTCGGAGAACCGGTTGTTGGAAAAAAAAATCTCCTTTTGTTTTTTTCCACTTTACAGGGCTAATCCTGTAAGGAAGGCAGGAAGGAAACATTCTGGTGTTGTTTCTAGCCTAATATTGAAGAACTTTTGAGGACACTAGGGATGATATTGATATAGGAAGTAAAACAACTGGACCAAACATTACTATGAAGGAGGTCGAACATGTAATAGAAATAGTGAAAACAAAAAAAGCTACAGGACCTAATGATACCCCGGTAGAAATTTTAAAATTGCTAGAAGACAATGGGAAGAAATTTTTACTGAAGCTCTTCAATCGAATATTATGAAACAGGAGAATTACCGAATGATTGGCTAAAGTCAACCTTTGTGACAATCCCCAAAAAATAAATGCAAAAAAGTGTACTGAATACAGAACAATAAGCTTAATGAGTCATGCCCTGAAAATATTCCTAAGAATAATTCACACAAGAATATACCACAAAATTGAGGAGTGTCTAAGTAACAGACAATTTGTTTCAGAAACAATTTTGGTATATGCCTTATTTAGCATTCAAATTCTTGTACGGTGTTATAGAGATGTCAGTCACAGTGTTTAAATGTGCTTCATTGATTTTGAAAAAGCATTTGATAAAATAGTTAAAGGTTCCCCTCGCACATCCATGCTAGTCGTTTCTGGCTCTAGGGGGCAGTGCTCATCTCCGTTACAAAGCCACAGAGCCAGTGCTGTCCGAAGACATCTCCGTGGTCATGTGGCTGGCATGACTAAATGCCAAAGGCACACAGAACGCTGGTCCCTTCCCACCAAAGGGGTCCCTATTTTCCTACTTGCATTTTTACATGCTTTCGAACTGCTAGTTTGGCAGAAGCTGGGACAAGTAACGGAAGCTCACTCTGTTATGTGGCGCTGGGGATTTGAACTGCCGAACTGCTGAACTTTCTGATCAACAAGCTCAGCGTCTTAGCCCCTGAGCCTCCATGTCCCTCTATTTGATAAAATAATACCTAACAAACTTACAAGTCCTGAAACAAATGGGACTAGATGACAAAGACATCCGAATAATAAGAATCTATATTGGCATCAGGTTGCAAATGTGAGTTTAGGCCAAAAATATTCAGATGATGCAGAGGGGTCAGATAGGGCTGTATTCTGTCTCTGTTGTTGTTTAATATCTATTCTGTGAATTTTCAATGGAAAACATCAATATTGGCCTCTAAGCAGGGGTGGGATTCTACACATTTGCCCCTATTCACTAGAACCTGTTGTTAACATTCTAAGCAGTTCGGAGAACCGGTTGTTAGAAGAAATTACTTGCCTAATCCTGTAAGGAAGGCAGGAAGGAAACATTCTGGGGTTGCTTACAGAAACAGCGTCTCTCTTAACACTTATTACATTCTTGGCAGCACTAGACTTCCTGTCTCAGGAACTTCTCTGGAGTTTTTTTCCCCTCCTTTGCTGGTACTTTGCTTGTGTGGAGTGACCATTCAAAGTTACTGTTAGGGATAACATTGTTTACCCTAACTGGTTTAGGTAAAATAATAAATATGTAATCATGGTTTATAAGTTAAAGTGTCTGCAACTTTAAATATAGGAATGTAATTAGGGGAGTGGTTGCGAAAGCACTTTAAAAGAAGCAAGACGACAGCTTGCTCTCTCTCTGGCTTTGATGATCCCTAATTACTGCATGGACTCAAGACTGCATTACTCGAACGGGAGAGATAAACAAAGGACTGATTTGTAAGTGAACTGACATAGGATATTCTACACGGACTTTGCCAACTGAATATCCTTGAATGGACTGACTAAATGATACATGACTATTGGACTGTTATTTTGACTATGCTATGAACTCATAACGGAATAAACTATATTTTTGATAGCACAAGCGTATCTGTTATTTTTACTGTATGTTAATAAACATACAAACTTATCTCACTCATTTATCTGTGTGCCTATCTGACGAACGCTGCACATTCTGTTTAGCTTGTCTCCTTAACCCTGGTTGGGGAACCCAGGCTTAACACTGGTTATGGGCCCAGAGGCTGCAAAGTCAGTTTAACTAGGATAAAACAGATTTATGTAAAAAGTGAGAGTTTGTGTTGTTATACATTACAGTAAACAGACAGCTGTGTTTTATTAATTATAGTTTGATATCCATATATAAGAAAACATGGCACAAGTCAATCTCCAAAGTTTGTCCCTTATATCCAAGCTGGATGGAACAAACTATGTATCATGGTCTATGAAATGTAGTCTACTTCTACGAAGAGAAGGTCTGTGGAACATAATTGAAAATCCACCAAACGTAGAGGAATGGGATCCAGAGGATGATGAAGATAGACTAAAAATAGAAGAATTTATGCATAAAAATGAACAATCTATTTGCATAATAGGATTAACCTTAACTGACCAGCAACTTGTTCATATCCATGGAGAACAAACAGCTGTTGGCAGAAGCTGAAGAGGATTTATGTCCGAGATAACGTTGGTGCACACATAAATCTAACAAGGAAGCTTTTCAGGACGCATCTCCAGACGAATGGTGATATGCTGAGTCATTTGGAAACTATGAAAAGCATTTTTCAAGAACTGCACGAGAAAGAGCTTATTTTCTCTGAACTACACCAAGTCTATATAATTCTATCTTCACTAGATGTAAGTTATGACAACTATGTCACTTCCCTTGAAATTTTGCCTAAGGAAAGCCTAACTTTAACTGATATAACTGGCAGATTGATTGAAGAGGCCAGAAGAAGGCTTGAAAGAAATGAGTTAAGGAGGGAGCAACCTCAAAAAGAAGATAATGAATCTCCTACTGCATACGCAATTAAAAAGTGTTTTAATTGTGGAGGAAGAGGACATTTGGCAAGATTTTATAAAAAAGCAAAGCGCCAGAACGCTGACCAGAATACTAAAAGTCATCAAAAGATAAATAAAAATTTAGAGTTAGCCATGTATATTAACGGAGCTGTAAAAAATAATTTATGGGTGGTTGACAGTGGAGCATCCCACTGTATAACAAATGATAACAGAAATTTTATTAAAATGTCCAAGAGTACACAGTAGATATCGTTAGCCAATGGCTGGAAACTGAAAGCTAAAGGTCAAGGTATAGCATATTGTTCTTTCATAAAAGAGAATGTAAAAATGTTATATGTACCACAACTTAAGTTTAATTTAATTTCAGTTAGAATTTTAGTTAAACTAGGATATGTAGTTAAAGGAGATAACTGCATAATTGAAAAAGAAAATAAGAAAATTACTGCATCTTTAAGAGGTGAATTATATGTGTTAAATGATAATGGTTTAAAGGTGGCTAACACAGTTTATGATAATAAGAAACCTCATGATGAATGTATTCACTTGTTACACCGAAGGCTAGGGCATTTAAATTTTAAAATGCTTAAGAAAACTGTTGAATTATCTAAGGGAATAAGTTTGAAACCTTATAATAAGTATTTGCAATGTAATGCTTGCAATCAAAGCAAGAGTAGGGTCACACCGGCTAATAGAGTTGATGGATTTACTACCAAAGGGCCTTTAGAAGTAGTATTTGCAGATTTAATAGGTCCGAAAAAACCAAGTGTAGGAGGAGCTCGTTACATATTAAGTATAATGGACCACTATTCTAGATATGGGTTTTGCTATTTAATGAAGAGCAAAACTGAAACGTATCTAAATCTCTTTAATTGGATAAAATTTGCTGAAAGGAAAATTAAAAAGAAATTAGTAACTCTTATAACAGATAATGGTACGGAATTTACAAATAATAAATTCCAGAATAGACTTAGAATGTTAGGTATTCAACATAAAAAGTCTGCACCATATAGGCCACAACATAATGCCTTTATAGAGAGACGAGGCCAAACACTACAGTCAATGACACGAACAATGTTGTCTGATTCAGGATTACCTGACAATTTATGGGGAGAAGCAATAACGTGTGGTAATCATATATTAAATAATGTTGTTAATTCAACAACAGGTGAATTACCATTCACACTGTGGCATGGTACAAAACCTGATTTAAGTTACATGCACACATTTGGAGCACCAGCATGGGTGCATATCCCTTCACAACTTAGACAAAAAGAACAGCATAGAGCTAAAAGATTATTTTTTGTAGGATATAAATCTAATCATAGATCTTATAGATTCTGGGAACCAGGTACATCTAGAGTTTACACCAGTGCTCGTGCTAAATTCCTAGAACATGTAGGATGGAATAGATTAGAGCAAGATTTAAATAATGAAGTAATTATTGAACCCTACAAAAGGCAGAAAGATCAGACTAGTTATAAGAAGAGTCAAATTAAAGAAGAAGTCCATGAAGAGCAAATAGGACCAGAACAAGAGGAAATAGTTGATCAGGAAGAGTTAGATAATCAAGAACAGTTAATAAATGAAAGTCCACCTGTAAGTCCTGTAATACCTAGATGTACTACATGTGTAACTGGACCACCTGATAGGTATCAATCAAGTATAGTTTGCCAAGTAACTAAAGTTCCAACTAGTATAGATGAATTTAAGATGTATCCTGCTAAGGATCAGGAGAATTGGAAAAAGGCAATGGAAAAAGAACTAAATTCATTAAAGGTAATGAAAGTATATGAAGATGCTAAATTACCTCCAGGAGAAAAATCCATTGGGTGCAAATGGATATTTAAAGTAAAAACTGGAAATGATGGGACTGTTACCCATAAAGCTAGGTTAGTAGCTCAAGGATTTAATCAAACTGCATCTGATTACGATGAAGTTTTTGCACCAAGTCTTAAAGCAACATCTTTAAGGGCAGCTTTAGTGTGGGCAGCTAAGAAAAACTATGTCATTAACCATTTAGATGTAGAAACTACTTACCTGCATGCACCATTGCAGCACACTATATATTTGAAAAAGCCAATTATTATAAAAGACAATAAAGTAAATAGTAATGATTGTTGGAAACTCAAAAAGAGTCTTTACGGGTTGAAACAATCTGGCTTTGAGTGGAATCAATATATTGTGAAAGAATTAAACGATATAGGTTTTAAATCTGGTTTAGCAGATCCATGTGTGTTTAAAAGAGAAAATAATGGAACGGTGTCATTATTGTTATTATTTACAGATGATATTGCTTTGATAACTAAGACTAATAATGAAGCTAATGAGATTATTTCATTATTAGCCAAAAAGATAAAATTAAAGCATTTAGGTGAAATTAAAAAGTATCTAGGATTGACAATTAACAAAACAAAAAATGGATTTAAGATATCTCAAGAAGATAAAATTTGCCAATTAATTAAAACGTATAAAATGGAATTTTGTAAACCGGCAAAGACTCCAATGAGTCAGCAAGTTTGCCAAACTGATAATCAAAGTCCCAAATTTGATAAGTACATATATCAATCTTTGATTGGTAGCTTATCATATATAAGCAATTGGTCAAGGCCAGATATAGCTTATAGTGTTAATCAGCTGGCACGTTTTAATTCAGATCCACATCAATGTCATTGGCAATCATTAAAAAGAATTTTAAGATATCTTAAAGGAACAATGAACCATGCATTGTATATAGAACCAAAGGGTGATTTGAGTCTTAGTGCCTATGCAGATGCAAGTTTTGCAACTGATATAAACACTAGAAAATCAACATCTGGGATGGCTATATTATTTGGTAAGACACTAACAGGGTGGAGGTCAATCAGACAACAGCATATTAGCTTGTCCACGATGGAAGCGGAATTTTCATGTCTGTCATTATTATGCACTGACTTAATTTTATACAAACAGTTATTATTAGACATGGGTATAACTGTTAAAGATTCCATTATTGTGTATGAGGACAACCAGGCAGCCATAAAGTTAGCTACTAATATTGCTGTAAAAATTAGATCAAAGCATACTGATTTAAGATACTTAAATGTTAGAGAATCTGTAAAGAATGGGCTAATTAAATTGGAATACTGCATGACAGAAGAAAACATTGCAGACCAATTTACAAAAGCTCAAGGAGTAATCAAGTTTAAAGAAAGTTGTAACAAATATGATTTAAAGATGTAAATAGTTATATTTATTATTATTTCCTAAAAGGGGAGAATGTTAGGGATAACATTGTTTACCCTAACTGGTTTAGGTAAAATAATAAATATGTAATCATGGTTTATAAGTTAAAGTGTCTGCAACTTTAAATATAGGAATGTAATTAAGGGAGTGGTTGTGAAAGCACTTTAAAAGAAGCAAGATGACAGCTTGCTCTCTCTCTGGCTTTGATGATCCCTAATGACTGCATGGACTCAAGACTGCGTTACTTGAACGGGAGAGAGACAAAGGACTGATTTGTAAGTGAATCTATCTATCTATAGGATATTTCTACATGGACTTTGCTAACTGAATATCCTTGAATGGACTGACTAAATGATACATGACTAATGGACTGTTATTTTGACTATGCTATAAATGGAATAAACTATATTTTTGATAGCACAAGCGTATCTGTTATTTTTACTGTATGTTAACAAAACATACAAACTTATCTCACTCATTTATCTGTGTGCCTATCTGACTAACGCTGCACATTCTGTTTAGCTTGTCTCCTTAACCCTGGTTGGGGAACCCAGGCTTAACAGTTACAATGCGTGGAGTGACCATTCACAGTTACAATGGCACTGAAAAAAGGGACTTATGTCTATTTTTCACACTTATGACTGTTGCAGAATCCCCACAGTCATGAGAGGCCAGGGGAGGAGATGCGTGCCTCGATGTGAGTGACATTGAGTTGGCCACACCCAGCCAGTCACATGACCATCAAGCCATGCCCACCAACTAAGCCATACCCACAGAACCGGTTGTTAAAATATTTGAATTTCACCCCTGCCTCAAAGTAAACAGTGTTTGGGTGAACAGTTTAAGATATGCTGATGAAACAGTTGTGCTTGCCAGTAAAGATGAAGACCTTCAGCTCCACATTTACAGAGTCACAGAAATATTTGAAAAATACGACTTGAAGCTTAACACCCCAAAAACCAAGACCATGGTTGTCAGAAAACAACCAATTAATTTACCACTGATAAATTCGGAAGACGTACCACTAGAAAAAGTTGAAAGGATTACATAACTCAGTTCTAATTTACACAAAAGTTGGAACATGACCCCTGAAGTAAAGACAAGGATAGCGAAGGCTCGAACAGCATTCTTCAAACTGAAAAAGGTCTTCTGCAGTCACACCATAAGCCTAAGACTAAAATGAGGCTTGTCAGATGTTATATCTTTTCTAGCCTGCTCTATGGAGTAGAGAGTTGGTCTCTGACAGAAAGCTACTTGAAGAGACCAGAAGCATTTGAAATGTGGATTTACACATGGCTGTTATGTATAAGCTCGGTTGACAAAATCAGAAATGAGGAGGCGATAAGCTGCCTGGGAAAGCAAGGGAAATCATCAAAACCATTAAAAAGCAAAAGTTAGAACATTTTGGACATGTGATGCGATAGCCAGAAAAATACATCATACTTCACTTAATCCTCCAGGAAAAGATTGAAGGCAGACGAGGTCCAGGTAGAAGAACATCTAAGGGACTGGTATGGACAAAACTCAGCAGCACTTTTTTGTGTGGCTATTGATAAAAATAGGATCACCCACACGATCCTTGATGTTCGATGACAGATATGGCATAAGAAGAACAAGAAACAGCTAAAGATTCTTGCTGGTACGCTTAGACTTCCTGTCTCCGGAGCTTCTGAGGTTTGACTTTCTTAAAGAGGAAGGGTTGTTTTAAGCTTTTTATACTGCTGTTGGGAGGAAATACTCCCCTGTTGGAGTTCTTCCAGCCGGGATGCCAAAATTAGCACTTCGAAGAAATAATTGAATAACCAAGCAGAGCTGCCAGAAAGACGTTTTTAATGACAAGGCACCAAGATGAGTGACATTCAGCAAGGTTTCTTGAAAGATTGACATTCAGACGTGAGTTTACATACTCTTTCTGAGTTTTGGTCTAAAACTGATTTAATCCTGTGTTTATTGATGAGATAATTTTCCTTATTCAGCTTTGAAGGAAGGCCCCAGATAGAAGAAGAAACCATGAGGCAGCAAATAATTCAAACACAATACAAATAAATCAAATACAAATGATTAGATCACAACAGTTTAAATCCTTTTAAACTAAAACACTAGCCTTCTCTGTCTCATTTCCAGAACTGACAGCCCAGGGGAGTTAATCAGGGAAACACTTTAGATCAGTGATTCTCAACCTTCCTAATGTTGCGACCCTTTAATACAGTTCCTCATGTTGTGGTGACCTCCAACCATAAAATTATGGCTCGGTTCCTAAGACCATCAAAAATATGTGTTTTCCAATGGTCTTAGGCGAACCCTGTGAAAGGGTCGTTCTACCTCCAAAGGGGTCGCGACCCACAGGTTGAGAACGATTGCTTTAGACTAATAAAACCACTGGAATGTAGCACCAATGTAGTCAGAATGTAGCAACAACACAGCTATATCTTCTTAAACCAATTACCATCTTGTTAAACCAATTACCAAGATAAACAAGGCACAGGAACTAGTCAGATTTCCCAATTTTCTTTTCAACAGAGATAAACCCTTTTTCCTTCCAAACAAAGCCAAACTAAGAAAAAAATATCCCATAATAGATATAGAATTAAAACATCACCAAATACAGGATTTAATTATCAAAAGCATGTGTTAAGCTGAAAGGCTCAGAAAGAATATATAAACTCATGTTTGGATGTCAATCAGCTTAGCTAGCTGAGAAACTTTACTGAATTGAAGTTTCTTGCCATTAAAAGACTTCTTACCGGCAGCTCTGCTTCACTATTCCATTTATTCTTCAAGGCATCATTCACTGTTTCCCAGCTGGAAGAATCCTCATCGGGAGGTATTTTCCTCCCAACAGAAGGAAAAAGGTTAATCTCTGTTCCTGAAAAGAAGCAGGGTTCAGAAATCTGGCTAGTTCCTGTATCTATTTGTTCTGGTAATTGGTTTAACAAGCAATAGCTACTATGTTTGCTCTTTTGTAACATTCTAGCACTAATTTCTTTCTTTGTAGTTAGGCTTATCTCAAGTGTTTATACTTGAGCTTGCCAAGGTTGTGAGCTCTGGCAATGAGCCAGACAAGGCTTGTGTTTTAGTTTTAAAAAGATTTAAACTGTTGTGATTAAATTATTTGTATTGTGTTTGACTTTTTTTCCTGCCTCATGGTTTCTTTTTCCATCTAGGGTGGGGTCTTCCTTCACTGCTTTAGTGGTTCCTGGCACTGTCCTTTTGGAGTGTACTTCCAAGAGGCAGGATGCAAGCTTGGCACTGATTTTTTTTTTTACCACCTTTCTGGGGTGATGTGATTTTTCCTTAAATCTGGATGATTTCCTTAGGATATCTTGTGAAGTGAGTGGTGCAAATGGAGCTAAGGATTCCTTCTCCTGGGTGGGAAAGGGTGCTTTTTCAGTTCACTGAATGCAGGAATCTCTTGTCTATGGGGATTCTTCAGTCATCCAGGTCATGGCTGTCTCAAAAGTGCTTTTTTCAAGAGGCAAATGGACAGGGTTGATCTCCTCTAAGACTGACCAGTTTGATGGCCTTGCAGTCCAAGGGACTTGCAGGAATCTTCTCCTCCAGCACCAGAGTTCAAAGGCCTCCATTCTTTGGCGCTCAGCCTTCCTTATGGTCCAGCTTTCACAGCCATACATTGCAGCTGGGAAAACCAGTTTGTCTCTTTAGCTTGGCATTTTGTAGCCCAAGTTTCTGGAGAGCGTATATGACCTCTCTGCTAAAGGGTTTCACTTTATAAGTACGAGTTGGCTGCTGATAGTTATCACTGTATTTTAACTATTTTAATTCCTCAAGATGCTCTGGCACCCTGCCTGATTTGTAACTCCGGCTTGCAGCTATTTTTAATCTAATGATTGGTATTTAGGCCAGCTTTTTTCAAGCAAAGAAACTTTTTGTATTTTTGTACAGTAGTTACAATGGCACTGAAAAAAGTGATATATGACTGTTTTTCCACACTTATAACCATCGCAGCATCCCCATGATCATGTGAGGCTGGCGAAACGAAGTGCCCCTTGACGTGCATGACGTCAAATTGGCCACGCCCACCCAGTCACATGACCACCCCAGCCATGCCTACCCAGCTGGTCATTAGGGCAGAGAACCAGTTGTTAAGTTATTTGAATCCCACCACTAGGCAAAACATGACAACTTTCTTGCTCAGTAACAGAAATTTTGGGCTCAATTGTGATCGTAATGGTTGGATTGGTCTTTTGGTGCAGTTTCCACAGAGAAATAATTCTCAAGGAATTTTTAATTTTTTGCAGACGAGAGAACTCTAAAGGAAAATCCCTAGCTGGCTAGGGAATTCTGGGAATTGAAGTCCCCACATATCTTCAGCTTGCCAAGATTGAGAAACAGTGATCTTATATTAGGGAAAACTGTGTAAGATCCACGATTTGTGAGTTTGGGGGCAGAGGGATAT